>PVJI01007405.1:0-78624 GCA_004026765.1 Micronycteris hirsuta
AAAATAAAAAGAGAACCAACTGTATGGGAAAACATATTTGCCAATGATACCTCAGACAAGGGTCTGATCTCCAAAATATACAAAGAACTCATACGACTCCACTCCAGGAAGACAAAAAACCCAATTAAAAAATGGGCAATAGACATGAACAGACACTTCTCGAAAAAAGACATAAAGAGGGCCCAGATTCATATGAAAATATGCTCAACATCATTAGCCATCAGAGAGATGCAAATTAAAACCACAATGAGATACCACCTCACACCAGTCAGAATGGCCATCATCAACAAAGCAACAGATAACTGTTGGATGGGATGTGGAGAAAAGGGAACACTAGTGCACTGTTGGAGGGTATGCAGACTGGTACAGCCACTGTGGAAAACAGTATGGAACTTCCTCAGAAAAATGAAAATGGAACTGCCTTTTGACCCAGCAATTCCACTACTGGGATTATAACCTAAGAATCCTGAAAAACCAGTTGAAAAGAACCTTTGTACTCCTATGTTCATAGCAGCACAATTCACAATAGCTAAGTGCTGGAAACAACCTAAGTGCCCATCTACAAATGAATGGATCAAGAAACTATGGTACATTTACACAATGGAATTCTACGTAGTAGAGAGGAAGAAGGAGCTTATACCTTTTGCAACAGCATGGATGGAACTGGAGGGCATTATGCTAAGTGAAGTAAGCCAGGCAGTGAGGGACCAATGCCATATGATCTCACCTTTAACCGGATCATAACCAACAAAAGCAGAAAGCAAGCAAATCATTACCAGAGACACTGAAATTAAGAACAGTCTAACAATAGACAGGGGAGAGGGGGGATGGGACAATGTGGAGAAGAGTTTTCAGGAATCACTGTAGAGGGCACATGGACAGAACTAAGGGGGAGGAGGGAGGCTGGGTGGGTGGGACGGGAGGGGAAGGGAGTGGGGAGGGGAGAGGCTGCAAATAACTGTAATTAAACAAAAAAATTAATAATAATAAAAAAAGAAACTATGGTACCTTTACACAATGGAATTCTACGCAGCGGAGAGAAAGAAGGAGCTTATACCCTTTGCAACAGTATAGATGGAACTGGAGAGCATTAGGCTAAGTGACCTAAACCAGGCCGTGAAGGACAAATACCGTTGATCTCAGCTTTAAGTGGAACATAATCAACAAAAGAAAAAAGCAAGCAAAATATAACCAGAGACATTGAAATTAAGAACAATCTAACAATAGCTAGAAGGTTGTGGGGAGTGGACTGTGAGGAGAAGGATTTTGGGGAACTACTATAAAGGACAAATCGACAAAACCAAGGGGGAGGGTTGAAGCAAGGGAGGGAGGTGAGTTTGGATCGGGTGGGGAGGAGGGAAGGGGAGAAAATGCAGACAACTGTAACTGAAGAACAGTATAGTTAGTTAAAAAATGCAATGTGAAACTGAGAATAAAGAAAACAAATCAAATGATAAAAAAAAATCCCCTAGTCTTTGGATACAGAGCACACAATGGAATACGCAGATGATATAGAGCTCTTACACCTAAAATTTATAAATGTTATTAACCAATATTACCTTATAAATTTAATTTTTAAAAACTAAAAAAATATAAAATTATAGAAAGTAGTCTTTAAAATGAAAATTTGATGAACTCAAAACTGGTTTTTTTTTGGAGTCTGAGAAGGATGGACTGTGATTTGAACAGTTACATTTATAAGCTTGCTTTTAACTAAGATTTAAGTTCATAGCCTTCAAATGCTGAAGGAAAGAAGTGTGCGATGTAAAGTTCCCTAAAGAAAATGAAAATGAAGGTAAAGAAGATGAAATGTGACTACTTTACAAATATGGCAAACAGGAAATTCCTTGAATGGAAACAGAACAGAAGTGACTTCTGCTTCTTACATGCTGTTTACTTAAAACATATTTTATCTTAAACATATCCGTCTGTGTACTGTTTTTATTGTCCTCATTAGGAGTTTATGAGAATACTTACTTCTTTAAAAGTTTTTGTCTTTTATTCCCTCAAGACTCATCAAATGTTGTATTAATGAAGAAGGGAAAATAATATTGGAAAATAAATTTTCTTTACTGAATCACAAGGAACATTTATTTTAAAATTGTTCTTAGCTGAGAATAGGTCTTTTCACAGTGGTAACACTTCATGTTTTAAAAGAAAATGTGCAATTAATTAAAACTTTATATGACAATCATAGTGTATTATTTAAATACCAAATGAGTACTGAAATCACATTTACTTGTGATTGAAAAAATGTAACATATATATCCCGAAAACAGCTGTTAAACATCATGAAAATTTCCTTGATCAGCTTTGTTTGCCCCAAGAATTTCCCAGTTGCGGTCAGCCTGGTTTTAAGAACTATTTCACATTCACGTACACACATGCATTCACACCATGGTTATAATGATGTTATGACAAGAAATTTTGTTGAACTGAATGACAATTTTGTGACAGTTATCAATAATTCAAAAATTATAGCAACAAAATAAAGCCTCTATTTTCCATGCCAGCATGGGTATCTTTATTATTTTGCATCATATCAAACCCAAGACTATGTACAGTAGACCATATATGGGTTATGTTGAAGATGGAAAAAAGGAGAGGTGTGTAGACCTCAGGTGAATATTAATAGACAAGAAAATTAAATTGCATGGATCAGTATGTTCTAAAGAGTTCTGTGATGTCAACTCTGCCTCCATACAACTATGGTTATATCCTGTCAGATCTATATGGTACTTTGAAAGCATCTGAGTAGGCACTACTCACTTTCAAAACAGTCAAACGAATTAAACACTCTATAAGGAAATGGATTTTGTGTAGCCAAACATGTCAATACACTTCATCTTGGTGAACCCTTGATTCAGGTATTGCAAATGATGCCGTTGCTACCACCAGGTTTGTAGGCAAAATTGCAGAGGGGCCAAAATGATACTTTTAGAACTCCCTCTCTTTTGTTTTTGTTTTTGCTTTTTTGGGGGGGTACACTTCACTTCCTTCGTGGCTTCTCAGGATGACAGTTAAATGGACTTCAAATTCTAAAAGTTACTAATAACAAATCAACCTTACTCCCTGCACCATAATTTTGTACCTAAATCTATTCTTCTTTAGAAGTCTGCTTTTCTCCAGTTATTTTCCTTTCCATTCCAAGTCCTCTTCCCACAAAATCTCTGTTCCTTAACATCTAAACAAGTGGCAAATTGTTTAAAAACTCACACAAATAGAAAAACTGCTTGCAGTTTGAAGGGGAGCCAAGCATAGATTGTCCTTCACCCTGTACCCTCCCCTTCCTCCTTCTTCTTTTCTTCCCTCTACCTCCAATTCTCCTTTGTTGTAGAAAAACAGTCCAGGACCTCTGGTAAGAATGTCATATCAGCACAAGTGTTTAGTTTCTTTTCTTCAAGATCCCCATTAAAATGACCAATAGATATAAAAATTTTAAAAAACCTGGAGTAGTGCTGATGCTTGTGAAGGCTGAAATGTACACACCAAATCTCCAAGAATTTCTGTTAGATGAGATGAATTGAAAGAAAGGGCAAATTTGTGACTCTCTCTCAGTGGAAGAGGTAGTTTGCAGAATAAGTGGCAGGCACACAGGCAAAAACCTCCTAATTGCTCTTAGGTTAAAGGAGAGAGGGACTACATGAGGTTAGACTATTGGAGGTCAGGAACACATTTGTATTCTTTCAGTTTGTTTGAAAAGTGTTAGCTGCTCCCTGGGGGAGCTGGTGCAGACTTTCCCCTGCCCAAACAGGCAGCCTGCTAGGGGACAGGGGTGTAATGAAAACTTTTTGTTCTCAGAGTCTCAAGTTCATCTAAGCATATTTCTTAAGGATACATTCTTAAAAGGAGAATTACTATGCACTAGGCTATGAACATTTTTATAATTACTGATCAGAAAATTGCTCCATAAATTGATTGTGCCAGCTTATACTTCAGCAAACGGCTATACACTTTCACCAGCCTTCACCAAAAAACTCTAACAACAGATGAAAAATAACAACTCATAGTTTTTAAATTTGTAGTTGAGTATAAAAAAATTGAATTTTTCTCTTTTAATGTGCAGGTATTTATTCTTTTTAAATTGTCTTTCTCCTGTTTTAAAATTGTATTTTGGGCCCATATATTTCATATTGATTTATGGACTCCTCATCTACAAGGGAAGGCATTACCTTCAGAGAAATATGTGATGCCAGTTCTTCACTTCCATGCTTTAAAGCAGAGAAAATCTGGCTGCTAAGGACTAGACAACAGAAATGCACCCACATAAGCAAACCCAGTGCTGCAAACTTACTGTGATAATTAACTGCCTTTTTCCTTGCTCTTTCCTTGAGCCTAATTGTTTTAGAAGATGCTCTGATTCCAAGCTGCTTTTATTATTATTGTTTTTTAGTATGCAGACCTGGGTATATATGTTCATATGTATTCAGACTTTGTGAACCTCAAATCAAATTCAGATTTTGTATGATAAATGAGGAGAACAGGGCACATTTAGGGAATGCCTCAGAAAGAGTAGAATGGATGCTTACCATATGTTCATCTCTTTTTTTCTCCAACAATATTAACAGAAGCTGGAAGACAAGAATAGTAATTTGCCCATTTTTTTAATCACCACCCCATAGCCCCATGAGGAGCCACAAGATGTGTGCTTTATATATAAAAATTGATAAACAAGTTTTAAAAGACTGAGGAGCATGGCCCTAAGTGACGATGAAAAAAGAGCAGGAGCAGAGGGCCCCTGAAAGGAGAGGATTCTACCAGTAAGAAACCAAAGATAAACATTGTCTGCTTTATAGCTTTGTACAAAAGATATAAGTTCCAGGGATGGAAGAGCTAATTCCTACTTAAACAAATATATTCTATATGGTTCACAAGAAGCTTTCACAGTCATCTACTGAAGTGGAACACTACTTGATTTCCTGTTAATAGCCACATTCAAAATGGTCATGCAACTCTCTCCCTGGGGCCAATAACTTTAAAATGCCTAGTGCTGGCTGAGAAAAAGACTGTGTCCACTGTGTCCACTGAGATTTTTATGCCTCTTAAATTTGCCTGGCTTTCCTAATTAAGTGATTTTATTCTGAGAACTAAGAAAAAAGTGGCTTGTGTGAAATACCTGGCAATCTTTTTTGTTTTTGTTTTAATCCTCACTCAAGGATATCTTTGATTTTTTTTTTAGAGGGAGAGGGAGAGGAACAGGGAGGGAGAGAGAGAGGGAGAGAAAGAGAGAGAGAAAACATTGATCAGTTGCCTCCCATATGCACACCAACAGAGAATTGGCCTGCAAATTGGGTATCTGTTCTGACCTGGAATAAAACTCACAACCTTTTAGTGCATAGGATGATGTTCCAAATAACTGAGCTATCCCAGCCAGGGATGGCTATCTTATTCTTTACTTATTTCATATTTATTTTGACAAATGTTTTACAAATGCTCCACTAGGAGCCTGCCCAGGGGAAAAGTCGTGGCCTGGAGGCATTGCTCTCATCCCATTTGAAGACCCTAATGAAATGGGCTGGTTTCAGGGCTGTAACAGCTTGCAGTGCTGCACAATTAAATACTGGCTCCCTAATGAGTTCCCTTAAATTTGCCATCAAATAACTTTATTGACTTTAAAATCATAATTAACCAATACTCATTTTCTGCAATTGTTTTGACTTTCCCTCCTCATTCTGTAATTGAATGTCTGGACCCAAGGTAAGTCATGGATTCCGAGAGATAACTCACCACCAACAGGGACACAATGTCTCCTTATCACTTATTAAAGAGATATTACTGGGGGTTTGGGGACTGTGGCTGATGACAGGATGGAAGGAAAAGCTGCTTAAAGTATTTTCCAGAAACACTTGATGTCTCAAAACTTAAATAGGAGGAAAGCAACCCATCAACAGACAATTTCCACTGTCTGTGATTTTTTAAAATTTATTTATTTTTATTTTACTGACTTTATTGTTATTCAATTACAGTTGTCTGCATCCTCTCCTCTCCCCTCCCCACACTCCCTCCAAACGCACCTCCCTCCCCTGCCTTGACCCTCCCCTTGGTTCTGTCCATGTGTCCTCCATAGTGGTTCCTGAAAACCCTTCTCCCCATAGTCCCCTCCCCCCTGCCCGCTGGCTATTGTTAGATTGTTCTTAATTTCAATGCCTCTGGTTATGTTTTTCTTGCTTTTTTCTTTTGTTGATTATGTTCCAGTTAAAGGTGAGATCATATGGTATTTTTCCCTCATTACCTGGCTTATTTCACTTAGCATAATGCTCTCCAGTTCCATCAATGCTGTTGCAAAGGGTATAAGCTCCTTCTTTCTCTCTGCTGTGTAGAATTCCATTGTGTAAATTTATCAGTTTCTCAATCCACTCATTTGCTGATGGGCACTTAGGTTGCTTCCAGCACTTGGTTATTATAAATTGTGCTGCTATGAACATTGGAGTGCATAGGTTCTTTCGGATTGGTGATTCAGGACTCTCAGGGTATAATCCAAGCAGTGGAATTGCTGGGTCAAAAGGCAGTTCCATTTTTAGTTTTCTGAGAAATGTCCATACTGTTTTCCACAGTGGGTTCACCAGTCTGCATTCCCACCAACAGTACAGTAGGGTTCCCTTTTGTCCACATCCCCTCCAACATTTATCTGTTGTTTTGTTTATGATGGCCATCTGACCGGTGTAAGGTGGTATCTCATTGCGGTTTTAATTTGCATCTCTCTGATAGCTAATTATGTTGAGAGTCTTTTCATATGTCTCTGGGGCATCTGTATGTCCTCCTTGGAGAAGTGTCTGTTCAAGTCTTTCGCCCATTTTTAAATAGGGTTTATTGTCTTCCTGGAGTATAGCTGTATGAGTTCTTTATATATTTTGGAGCTCAAACCCTTATGTAAGGTATCACTAGCAAATATGTTTTCCCATACAGTTGGTTCTCTTTTTATTTTAATACTGTTTTCTTTAGCCATGCAGAAGCTCTTTATTTTGACGAGGTCCCATTTGTTTTTTCTTTCCTTTATGTCCCTTGCTCTAGGGTCCATATCAGTGAAGATGTTACTGCGTGGAATTGTCTGAGATTTTCCTAGTAATGTTTTCCTCTAGGACTTTTATGGTGTCATGACTTATATTTAAATGTTTTATCCATCTTGAATTTATTTTTGTGTATGGTATATGTTGGTGATCGAGTTTCATTTCTTTGCATGTAGCCATCCAGATTTCCCAAAGCCATTTATTGAAGGGGCTATTTTTATTCCATTTTATGCTTCTGTCCCCTTTGTCGAAGATTAATTGCCTGTAGAGACTTGGGTTTATATCTGAGCTCTCTATTCTGTTCCATTGGTCTATCTATCTGTTTTTTTTTTAAGATTTTATTTATTTATTTTTAGAGAGAGGGAAAGGGAGGGAGACAGAGAGGGAGAGAAACAGCAATGTATGGTTGCCTCTCACATGGCCCTCATGGGGACCCGGCCCGCAACCCAGGCATGTGCCCTGACAGGGAATCGAACCGGGACCCTCCATTGGTCTATCTATCTGTTTTTATGCCAGTACCAGGCTGTTTTGATTACAGTGCCCTTGTAATATTTTGATATCGAGTATTGTGATCCCTTCTACTTTGCTCTTCTTTCTCAATATTGCAGCAGATATTCAGGGTCATTTATGGTTCCATATAAATTTTAAAAGTGTTTGCTCTATATCTGTGAAATATGCCATTGGTACTTCAATAGGGATTGCATTGAATCTATAAATTGCTTTGGGTAGTTTGGACAGTTTGATGGTGTTCATTCTTCTGATCCATGAGCATGGTATATGTTTCCATTTGTTTGTGTCTTCCATGATTTCTTTCTCTAGTGTTGTGTAGTTTTCTGAGTACAGGTCTTTTACCTCCTTGGTTAGGTTTATTCCCAGGTATTTTATTTTTTTTTGTTGCTATATCAAATGGGATTTTTTTCCTGATTTCTGATGTTTCATTGTTGGTATACAAAAATGCCTTTGGTTTCTGGATATTGACTTTGTGTCCTTCTGTTTTGCCAAATTCATTTATTAGGTCAAGTAGTTTATTATGTGGAGTCTATAGTATATTCTATGTACACTTTCATGTCATCTGCAAGCAATGACAGTTTTGTTTCCTCCTTTCCAATTTGGATGCCTTTTATTTCCTTTTCTTGTCTGATTGCTGTGGCTAAAACTTCCAGTACTATGTTGAATAGAAGTGGTGATAGTTGGCAACCTTGTCTTGTTCCTGATCTTAGTGGGAAAGATTTTAGTTTTTGTCCATTGAGTATGATGTTGGCTGTAGATCTCTCATAGATGGCCTTTATTATGTTGAGGAATACTCCCTCTATTCCCACTTTGCTGAGTGTTTTTTTAATCATAAATGGGTGCTGTACCTTGTCGAATGCTTTTTCTGCATCTATTGATGTGATCATGTGATTTTTTTCTTTGCTTTTGTTTATGTGATGCATTCCATTTATTGATTAGTGAATAGTGTGCTATTCTTGCATCCCTGGGAAGAATTCCACTTGGTCATGTTGTACGATCTTCTTAATGTATTGCTGGATGCGGTTTGCCAATATTTTGTTGAGGATTTTAGCTTATATGTTCATCAGCAATATTGGCCTTAAGGTTTCTTTCTTTGATGTGCCTTTATCTGGTTTTGGGAATAGAAAGATGCTTGCTCCACAAAAAGAGATTGGGAGTCTTCGATCATTTTGGAATTTTTGGAATAGTCTGTGAAGGATAGAGGTTAACTCTTCCTTAAATGCTTTGTAGTATTCTCCTGTGAAACCATCAGTCCAAGGGCTTTTGTATGTCTGGAGTCTTTTGATTATTGCTTCAATTTCATTTGGTATTATTGGTCGGTTCAGGTTTTCTGCTTCTTCATTGAGTTTAGGAAGATTATGTTTCTCTTGTAATTTGCCCATTTTATCTAGGTTTTGTATTTCCTGGCATACGATTCTTCATAGTAGTATCCTACAATCCTTTGTATTTCTGTGGCATCAGTTGTAATGTCTCCTCTTTCATTTCTGATTGAGTTTATTTGGGTCCTCTCTCTGTTTTTCTTGATGAGCCTGCTTAAAGGCTTGTCTATTTTGTTTATCTTTTCAAAGAACCAGCTCCTGGATTCATTGATCCTTAAAATTGTCCTTTTAGTCTCTAAGTCATTTAATTCTGATCTGATCTTGGTTATTTCCTTCCTTCTTCTTGCTCTGGGTTGTCTTTGTTGTTCTTCCTCGAGTTCTTGTAGGAGTAGGGTTAGGATGTTTGTTTGAAATGTTTCTAATTTTTTTTAAGTAGGCCTGTGTCACTATGAACTTCCCACTCAGGACTGCCTTCTCTGTGTCCCTTAAGTTTTGGGTTGTTGTAAGTTCATTTTCTTTTGTTTTGAGAAACTTTTTGATATCTTCCCTAATCTCACTCTTGACCCATTCATTGTTTAATATGCTATTTAAGCTCCATGATTTTGAGTGTTTTGGGTTTTTTCCTTTGGGTTGGTTTCTAATTTCAGTCCCTTGTGGTTGGAGAAAATATTTGATATGATTTCAATATTCTTGAATTTGTTGAGGATTGTTTTGTGTCCTATCATATGGTATATCTTTGAAAATATTCCATGTGAATTTGAAAAGAATTGTGTTTAGCTTCTTTAGGGTGAAAGGCTCTATATGTATATCAGTTAAGTCCAATTCATCTAGGGCATTGTTCAATGCCACAAAATCGTTGTAGATATTTTGTTTAGAAGATCTGTCCATTTTTGACAGTAGGTTGTTACAATCCCCAATTGTAATTGTGTTGCTGTCAATATCTTTCCTAAGACCTCCAAGATTTTCTTCATGTATTTCGGTGCTCCTATGTTGGGTGCATATATATTTACAATGTCTATGTCTTCTTGGTGGATTCTTCCCTTGAGTATTATGAAGTATCTTTCTGGGCCTCTCTTTATGGCCCTTTTATGAAGTCTATTTTTTCTGATATGAGTACTGTTACCCTGACCTTTTTTCCCTGTCTGTTTGCTTAGAAAATTTGTTTTCAGCCCTTCACTTTCAGTCTGCGTAGGTCTTTTGTCCTGAGGTGGGTCTCTTGTAGGCAGCATATGTGTGGGTCATGCTTTCTTATCCATTCAGCTATTCTATGTCTTCTGATTGGAGCATTTACTCCATTTACGTTTAAGGTAAATTGATAGATACTTATTCATTGCCATTTTTTTGTACCTGTGTTCTTCTTTCTCTCTCTCTCTTCCTTCCTTTCCTTAAAGCAGTCCCTTTAGCATCTCTTGAAGAGCTTGTTAGTTGGAAGTGTATTCTTTTAGACTTCTTTTGTCTGGGAAGCTCCTTATTTGGCCTTCTATCTTGATTGAGAGCCTTGCTGGGTACAGTAACCTTGATTGCAGAGCTCTGGTTCTCATTACTTGGAATATTTCTTGCCTTTGTTCTGGCTTGGAATGTTTCCATTGAAAAATCAGCTGCCAACCTTATCAGGGCTTCCCTGTATGTTACTTCCTGTTTCTGCCTTGCTGCCTTTAAGATTCTCTCTTTGTCTTGGAATTTTGCCATTTTAATTATGTTGTATTTTGAAGTGGGTCTCTTTGGGTTCCTTTTGATTGAGACTGTGTTTCCTGGATTTGTGTTACTTTTTCTCTCATTATATTAGGGAAGTTTTCCATCATTACTTTTTCAAACATGTTTTCTATACCTTGCTCTTCTCCTTCTGGTATCCCTATTATCTGAATATTATTATGTTTCATGTTTTCCTGCATTTCTGTTAATACTTCTTCATTCTTTCCGATCCTCTTTTTCTTTTCTTGCTCTTTCTGGGTGTTTTTTTTTTTTCTACCTTGTCCTCTAGCTTGCTCATATGTTCCTCTGCTTCATCGAGCCTGCTTTTGATTCCTTCTATTGTGTCCTTCAGTTCAGATATTGCATTCTTCATTTCCTCTTCTCCCTTGCGGATAGTTTCTATTTCCCTTTTCATGTTGATATAGTTTGCAGTTAGTTCATTGTAGTTTACCTAATTTCTGGTAATTCTCTGTGAGTTCATCGAGCTTATTGAGCTTCCTGATAACCAAGGCTTTGAACTGAATATCTGATAGTTGGCTTGCCTCTGTTTCATTTATCATTCTTGGGGATTCCTCCTTCCCTTTCATTTGAGCATTGTTTCTTTGTCTTCCCATTGTACATGAGTCTCTTCTTGTTAGCCTTTCTTTCTTAAATTGGTCTGTTCTGACTCCCTGGTTTTTTGGTATGCAGATCCATGGTAGAATATCTACAAGATTCCGTGGTGTAGTCTCCTTAATCTCCTGAGCTCACTGGTCTTGGACTGTCGTTTATGTTGGCTCTTTGTATGTCTTTGAGTTTTGGTTGTTGTTGGGTCTTTCTTTGGTGGGTCCTTTCCTCCAGCTGATTAACTGAGGGTCACTCTGTCCACCATACCTTGTATTCTTTTATGCAGCATGGACAGGTTGTGTTGAATCTGATTCTTCTGTGTGAACAAGGTTTTGAAGCTTCTCTCTCACTCTTGTTGAGTTGTTTGTTGTGGGTAATTTCTCCACCAATTGGTTGTATTTTTCATTCGGTCCTGGATTGAGGTTAGTGTGTGTTCCACTTCCTCCTTCAGCATCTTCCATTGTTTTCTGTTTGTTGTTCCTTTGTTGGTGGATTTCCTCTTCTAGCAGGTGTACTGGTGTTCAACGCACCCACCTTGCAAGTTCCTTTGAGTAGCAAAGTGAAATTTGTCTCACTGTCTCTGTTTTTTTGGCATGATCCCATGTTTGGGTCTAACTCTGCTCTTTTCACAGCTCCAGGTTTTAATGTCTCACCTGTGGGTAAAGAAGAGAGGGGGGAAAAAACAAGAGGGAAGGAAGGGAGAGAGAATAAAAGAAGGAAAGAAAGGCAGGAAGGAGGAATAAAAAAGAAAGAAGGAAAGAAAGAATGAATTAAAAGAAAGAAGTTTTTTTTTTATTAAAACAAAAAATAGAATAAAAAATAAATAAAAGAAAGAGGGGACTAGGAATAATTAAGGAAAGGGAGGAAGAAGGAGTAAAAAAAAATAAAGAAGGCCATAAAGGAAGAATGAATTAAAAACAAACAAACAAACCTTATTCTGGCTTTAAACCAGTCTGGGCAGGCCTATTCTTTCAGTCTTCCTGGCTGCCTCAGGCTGGGAAGATAATAGTTTCGCTTTTCTCCCTTCTGAGATGCACTCTTTGCTGTTGTCCAGCCTCCAGTCCAGTTCCTAGGAGTGCTTCTGGGTCTAGCCTAGGACTGTAGCTGTGCCATCCTTGAGGTGCACCAGTTGTGGTCACTTCACCCACCACCTTCTTGCTCTTTGCTGGTCTAGATGCTAGGTACTCTCAGCGCCTCTTCTGAGTAGTTTAGCCCCCACACTGAATCAAGACCTTCCAAGGACTGCTGCTTCCCTCAATGGGGCACTTCTGCCTTTCTCCTACAGAACCAGTCAGCCCTGAAGGGCTCTGTGTGCAGGGGCTGAGTGGCAGGAGCTTTGTCCCTGACGCTCCAGGTGTGAGCTCTGCATACCTGTGTTCACTGTCCCCTTTGCCACTGGATTGGGCGTAGGTGAGCCACATGCCGGGGCCCTGGTTGTGCACCATCCCTGGTGTTTTTGGAGTGTGCATGTGTAGGCTGCAGGTCACGGGGTGCACACAGTCCCAATTCCCCTTGATTGGCTGTGCTAGCCGCCACTGGTCTGAGTTCCACTGGTTGTGCACTGACCCCAGTACTTCTGGAGTGTGCGCAGTCAGGCTGCCCTAGGCCTCCGATCCCCACATGCGCACTGACCCCTAGGCTGCTGGGGGAAGGGGCTCTCCAAACAGCCGTGGAGTGCCTCTATTGTTTTTTCTAGTTTTCTTTTTGAAAAACTCTTCCTATTAAAGCCTGCCAGTCCAAATAAGCCCCTGGCCTCTCACACAGCCCAACCTGGCTTTCTCCCAAGAATCTTGCAGCAGACCGGTAGCTGCTGGGTCTGGGGCTGCAGCCCGCCTTGGTCCCTGTGCTTGTCCTGGGGACCTTATCGTCCCAACTCACTCTCCTTACCATCCAATCATTCAATGTCTTGTATCATTTTTGGTCACCAGTCTTCATATATGCTGGAATACCATTGGCTGTTCACTCTGTTCCTCAGAAGATTGGCTAGGTGTTTCACCAGTGGGCAGGAGGAAGTGGACTCCACTCCCACCTATCTCGCTGCCATCTTCTCTTGCCCAATCCACTCTTCATGATGTTTTTGCTACTTTTCAAATAGAAGAGGTGATAGAACATTTGGTTACCTTCTAGACCAGTAAATTTTTCAGCTCAGAAAGTCTTGGATTCATTAAAATCACCTGATGATTAAAGTTGTAGATAAAGTTTAAATCAGTTGCAACCTTTTGCTTTTTGCTTGTTGGCAGACAGATAAAATCCTGTGTTAATGAGCAATTAGAGAAAGATGCCATTATTTTTTTCTATTTTTTAGAAGATTTTATTTATTTATTTTTAGAGAGACTGGAAGGGAAGAAGAAAGAGAGGGAAACATCAATGTGTGGTTGCCTCTTGTGTGCCCCCAGCTGGGGACCTGACTCAAGCATGTGCCCTGACTGGGAATCAAACCAGCGACCCTTTGTTTCTCAGGCCCCAGCTCTGAGCAACACTGAGCTACACAACTGAGCTACACCAGCCGGGGTTCACTATTTTTTTTCTAAAAGATACATTCTTTTTAGTGCCCTCTATCATTTAAATGTGACTTTCACAGTGTCCAATGCAGTGCCAAAGTTGAATAGATATTGGACATTATTAAAAATTATACAGATATTACATTTTAATCCACATGAGCATGCACACTCACACACACACCACAGTCTGCACACCTTTGGTAAAGAGTTCTTGGAAATGGGGAACACAATTAAGAGTCAGGACTTCGTACCTAGAGGATATAGATGAATCAATTAATTAATGAGGTGGTCTTTATTGGGCAGAATCCATGAGCCCCATTTTCCTGATGGAAGATCTGTGGTCCAGAGGACATTAAGATCAGTTCAACATGAAGGCTAATTGTATAGATGTCACTTAAAGACAATTAACATCTTTTCCTCTAAACCTGGTTTTCTGCTCTCCCGCCCTCATTTTGTAATAATCACACGTTCTTCGAAACCCCTGTCCTGTCAGGCATGATGGTGTATTCAGTAACAGTGTAACTTCTTTGAGCCTCAGTTTCCTAATTTGTTCAGTGGGGATGATGCTACTCCTTGCAAAGATTTTGTGAAGGTTAAATGAGGTGCTATTGCTAAAATGCTCAGCATAATGTTTGCTGGCTCAGAGTAGTTTTGGACAGGAATGAAAATATAAATAATATTCAGAATGATAATCAGGATTTAATGCTTTCAGATGAGAAATTCACTGGGCTTGGGATCCCACAAGTGTGTTGGTCTCAGTGGGGACCCAGCAGATGTCACCTTTTTTGCTGCCCTAATACAGCCTCGCAGAATTATAGGGCAAACTGCAGAGTAGTGATGCAGCTCCCAGATCCCATGTAGAATATGTCAGAAGACAGGACTGGGGGCCTGGCTGATGCACACATGCAGACCTGGTCATGACACTTTGGTTTGGATTATTTTAGACTGCTTCTCTCAGCAGCTTCCACTCTAAATTTGAAGCACATCTTGAGGGAGCTCATGTTGAAGTTCAAATGAGTATGGTAACAGTAAAAATGTCCTTCCAAGTTTGTAGATCCCTCAGTTCTCGCTTGAAATGAGAAACTGGCCAGAGGCAGAGGACTTCAGGGAAGTGCCAGGAATGGGCAGTGAAGGGTGGGGGTGGGCTCAACTGAAGATTAAGAGAGTCATAGATCTTGCAGGCCAAAAGCCTGTCAGCTGGTTTGTGTGGCCACCACTTAAGTCAATGAACTGAGACTTGGCACTGGGGGTTTGAAGATGTGCCTGTGGTGGTTACTATTGAATGGAGAAACTGCTTACAGTTACCATTTGAATTACTATTATTTAAATTGTCCTTTAATCAGCATTTGAGTCTAGGGTCTGAAGTGGGTATACTGGAGTCCACAATGTAGCCATCTAGAGCCCCTGGACGTCAGCTGGGATGGCCTGACATCTGCCCAGGCTTGCTAAAGCATAACTTCTCAGGGCCAATGCCTAAATTAGGCTGCCCTTCTAGATTTAGGCAAAAGGTAAAGTAATGTGGCATGTTATCCTAAAAGATATGTTGTGTTTGTTGTTAAAACAAAGTTCTGTGTGTGGTTCTTCAGTAAGCTGAGATTGCAAATGAATTCTTTATTGTTCAAACTATTTCCAGAATCTCTTTTGAAAAGTGGATCAAAACAACTCTTTGCTGCTCCTTTTGGAGAAGCCCAGAGCAGAGAGGGCACGAGGCAGTCTTGGTAGCCAGGCAGACATTGGTGCAAGTTATGCGGCTTCCATTTGGGTGTGGGAGATTGGGAAAGAGACTTCACCTCTCTAAGACTCAGCTTTCCCTTCTATAAAATGAGTGGGGAAAGAGGGAATAATGCTTATTTTCAGAGTTTGCTAAGAGGGTAGAAATATATGCTGTGACTGCCCTTGGCACAGTGACAGTGAGCACAGTAGGTATTCAGTATAAGGCAACTTTTTATGCTGGTGATATTATTATTGCTATTCTGCTCTTCAACGAGTCCCAGGAATGAAACACTCTATTAGATGGTACAGTTGGGATAAAAAAGGAAAGTGACAGAACTTCGTAAAGCATCAGGGCCAGCAATGTACTGAGCTTTATGTACTTTACCTTTCTTGGTCCTCACCCCTTCCTGCCAGTTGAACCTCATGGGCATTTTGCCTAGGGAGAAAGGAGGCTCATATTAGTGAGGTGGATTACACATTCAATTAGCTGGGAAGCCAAGGGGCCAAGATTCAGACTCAAGGCTATTGGACATGACAAGTCATGCTATATTCACCAAGAGTGCAATGCCTTTTATTTCCAGACTTGAAGGCCATATTCATCCTTATACTCTGATACATAAGGTCTGATCATAATAGAAGATCAATAAATGTATGTTAAATTAAACTCAGCTCATCTTAGAATTGTGTTTCAAAGCTCATGTTCCTTCACTCCTTAATCTATAAAAATCAAAAAGAAAAAATTCAGTGAGAATAATTCTGCTTTTATTATAGTTCATGTAGAAATATTCCATATCTGCTTAATATTGTAAAAGCTCATTCCTAAATGTACATTTTTTTAAAGATTTTATTTATTTATTTTTAGAGAGAGGGGAAGGGAGGGAGAAAGAGAGGGAGAGAAACAGCAATGTATGTTTGCCTCTCACATGGCCCTCACTGGGGACCTGGCCTGCAACCCAGGCATGTGCCCTGACTGGGAATCGAACCGGGACCCTTTGGTTCCCAGCCCGTGCTCAATCCACTGAGCTACACCAGCCAGGGCACCTAAATGTACATTTTAAGAAAGTCACATTGACCTAGAATGACTCCAAGCATATTTATTCAAAAGTTAGATTCCTAACAAACACTTCAGGGTTCCTAGGGTTTTCATGTGAAAAAAAAATTACATTCTTGATTGCAAGTTTGATCTCTGGTCAGGATTTCTCTAGTTTTGAAGATGATGGCCGTGTAGGTAGAAGCTGAGCCCATTTGCTTGTATTCCCCAGGACAGATTTTCAGCTGATCTGACAAGTGATATGAACATTTAACAGAATTTTAGCTGATATAAATTTTTGAAGTCAAAGAGTACAGAGGATTCACTGTCTGGTAAGAGATTTTATAAGTTGAAGGGGAAATACCCTGTGCATGACACTTATAGCAGAGGAGAGAACAGACAGAAAACACAGCTTAGTAGCTCCTGCACCTCCCAGAGTGCAGGGTGGGGAGCCAAGTTCCATACAGGGAACTTCCAACCCTAATCAGGAGAGACTTGGCAGGATATATGGAGTTTGGGAGATTCAGGCTACACACACATAGCAAGCAGAATGTCCATAACAGCAGCACCAACCAGGAGAGTTCAAGAGAGAAATTTTAACTCCTAAAACTCTCAGATGAAACAAAGGGCTGTGTCCATCCTTGACTGAGAGGTTTTTTGCCTTTTGGGGAGCTGGAGTGCATGGAGAGCCAGGCAGTGACTTGGAACTGCAGTGTGGGTGACTCATAGGGACTTTTTAAAATAGGGGAGCTGAGGCATGGTGGGTCAGGGACCCCATGTGCGTGTGTAGCTGCCCTGCCACCAGAGAGGTAAGATTGAAAGCACTGAATCAGGCCAGGAAGAGTAGAATGCTGCATGGTGAAGGGATTGGAGGGTCCCACCCAATGTGGCTGGAAAGTGGAGGACTGCACAGAGAATGGATGGTTTGGGTATGAGCCTCCTACGAGAGCAGTGGGCTAGGAGCTGGACCGGCAAGAGTTGAGCACCTGACATTCTTTGCAGGCAGGCAGGACCACTTATACCATGGAATACTATGCTCTGGGAAAAGGAAGTTATGCCCAAACCCCCACATGCAGGATTACAAACTCTGCAGAACTGTAAGGCCAGGCTCAATAACTCCATGCCAGACACATATCTGCAGGGGAAATAAAGAGAATCTCCAAACGAGCTCTTTATGAACTTTTATCAGACACTATGCTGGTTCCTCCTGGGGCCCTATTCCACTGAAATCAGAAGAGTAAAGAGATTAGAAATTGGCACAGGAAGAGGCATTTAGGGCCACACCCAGCCTTGGCTCTTTCAAGAGCTGCCATCAGGGACAGGTAGGAAAGATCTGACCCTTTTACAGAGATTGGTCCCTCCCATGAAACAGATAGCTCATTCATCAGAAACTATACATTATTGGAAATAATCTGGGACAGACCAAGATGTGTGTAGTGCAGAGGTAGGGGAACATATCCACCATCTTCCCTGAAGACTGGGCAACAAGAGAGAACTAGGGATCACACCCTCCTGACTGCACCAGAAGCCACCACTAGAGGCAGGTGGACATGGTACATCTGGTGCTGTCAGACATTATATGAATCATCTTTGGGCCTTGTGCTAATACAAAGCCAGCAAGGCAGAACAGCAAGGGCAAGCCATGCCTGAAGGTGACACCAACAGACTGTGGACTGCTTGTAGCCTTGAACAGCCTGCCTAAATCTAGAGTAGGATACCAGCTGACATTACCAGGGGTGGATCCAGAAGGAGGAGACAGTAGGCTATCAAACACTAGACTCTATTTAGATGAATTCCACCTCATTCTTTTTCATTATCTGTGTTATTTTTTCTCCTGCATAACTTCTAACATTCTTTGTCTTCAATTTTTATTATTTTTATTTCATTAGTTTTTATATTATTTTATATACTTTTAAAATTTTATTATTATATTTTAAATTTTTATTTTAGTTTTATTTCAAATTTCATATTTTACCCTCCTCTTCTTGCACTCCATTTTGCCTTCAGCCTTCTCTTTATTTTTTAAAATTTTATTTTTCCTTTATATGCTTAGTTTCTATTCCTCACTCCTCCTTCCATCCTCTCAAAATCATCTTTTTCCTATTAGTCAACTCACATGCTTTTTCCCTTTCTTATAATATCCTTATTCTTGTTGTACCTTTATTAATATTTGCTAGGTTGTTGTGGATACTGTGGTTGTTGCATTTCTCCAATTTTATTCCTAGTTGTGATAGACTTGGAAGATGGTGGCAAGATGGGTGGAAGCACACTCCACTTCCACTGTTCATGGGTGAAACACCTAGCCAATCTTCTGAGGAGCAGAGTGAACAGCAAACGGTATCCCAGCATATATGAATATTGGAGACCAAAAATTCTAGAGGACATGGAAAAATCAGACAGTAAGGAGAGTGCTTCAGAACAATAAGGTCCCTGAGAACAGCGTGGGGATCAGGGTGGCTGCAGCCTCAGGCCTGGTGCCAGCCAAGTCTGCCACAGGATTCTCGGGAGAGAGCCAGGTCAATGGCTCCCTCTACTGCCAAACAAAGTTTGAGCAGCACCAGGAGGGATCTGGTTGCTTGAAGTCATGGGGAGGGGAATAAGGATGAGTGGCAAACACACAGAGGCTGTGTGCATCCAATGAGACTGTGGATGCCTGCTTGGAGAGTTGGGCTATGTGAGAGGCCAGGTGCTTGTTTGGCTTGAGCAGGATGACTTTTTCAAGAAGAAAAAGAGAAAAAAGAGGCACTCAGCGGCTGTTTGGGGAATTCTCCTGCAGCAGCTGACCCAGCCTCCTCTACCCTACCCTCACCCAGCTAAGCAGCATGAAAGTCCTCACACTCACACCTGAAGCCCCGGGGATGGTGAGCACCCGAAACTGCAGGACTGGAGGCTGCCAGTTCAGCACCAGTAGCAGAGTCGAGTGCTCATACCCACAGGCCCTGGACAAAGTGTGCTTGACCCCACCACCCAGAGGCACCTTGCACACAACCCATGCATGCCAGGGGAAGTAGCAGAAGAGGTGCACACCTGCAACCACAGCAACAGCCACAGTGGCACTGTTACCCTGCAGGGCCAACTGGCTCTCTAAGAGGAAGGCGGAGACAACCCCCACAGAGGAGAATTGCAGGGCTCAGGGAGTCAGTAATCCCCAGAAGGACTTAACTCAGTTGAGGGGCTTAACTAGCTTGAAGGGCCTCTGAGAGTCCCTAGCATCTAGAACAGAGAAGGTGGTGTGTGAATTGCCCCTAATTGGTGCACCTCAAAGACAGTGCAACAGGTGGACTGACATGTACGCTGGGTGCAGAAGGGTACTGGGGGCCTGCAGTGAACTCAGAAACTGGGCTGGATGCTGGGCAACTGTGAAGAATGTGAAGAATGTGGCTCAGGACTGGCCTCCATTCCCACAAAACCACAGGAACAGAGAAAAGCAAAACAATCCCCCTTTAGCCTGCTGCAGCCAGGAAGACCAGCAGAACTGGCTTGTCTGGTTGGAAGCCAGCAGGAGGCTTTTTTTTTTAAGTAATGTTTTTTTTCCTTTTAACTCCTTCTTCTTTTATTTTCTTCTTCTTTGTATTCCTTCTTCCTTTCTTTCCCTTTTTATTCCTTCTTTCTTCCTTTTATTTTATTTTCAAATTTCCACAAGTGAGACAATAAAACCTGGAGCTGTGAAAAGACCAGAGTTGGACCCAAAGAGGGGTAACTCCAACAGCTGAGACAGTGAGACAAATTTCAGTTTGCTACTCCAGAGAACTTGCAAGTTATTGTATATTTGTATTATTATTTTTCATTATTGTTACATCTTTTATTTTATTAGTATTTCTTATTTGTCTTCTTTCTGTTTAGTTTTCTTCACTTTGTTTGTTTAATTGCATTGTGTGACTAGTTTCCCTTGTTCTCTCTTTCATAGTGTATTTCTAATTTCCCATCTTTCAATTCACTTGTGTTCCATTAGCACACTATTTTAGGTCCTATACTTCCTATTGTTATCCAAACCACATAGATTCTGTCATATGATTGTTGCTCCATTACTACTGTAAATAATTGCTGTTCCATAAAATTGTAAATACTACACAGCACCTCTTCCAGATCTTCGCTCACTTCACTGTTTTCTGAACTTTATTACTGTTGTGGTTAACTCTATTTTCTTACACGATACACCTATTTTCTGTCCTTTACTCTCACTTTACCTCATAATCTGACCTCCCACAAGCTCACTGCTTTCTAGATCTAACTCGCAATCCTTCCCCCAACCCCCACAACAGGAGTTTTATCTTCTTCCTACCCTTTCTAAAAAGTGGCTTTTGGGTGAAATATCATGGTGAACACTATACATATCCAAAGGATCTCCTATCTCTTCCCTATGGGTTGGTAACTTAAATAACATAGTATATGCTCCTGCTGTCTTAAACCATTCTGTCTTCTCCCTCCAACTGATCACAAAAAAAGAGTAGGTGGAGCTGTGAACACCAGGATACCTGCTGGAAGAGGAAACCCACCAAAAAAAGGAACCACCAACAGATAACAACAGAAGTAGGTGAAGGAGGGAGTGGAAGGCACACCAACTTAACACAGAACCTCTCTGGAAATAAAACTAAATGGAGGAGAAATTATTCAGAACACCTCAACAAGAGCAAGAGAGAATCCTCAAAACTTTGTACACACAGAAGAACCAGCTTCAACACAACCTGCCCACACCTTCACAACAAAATACAAGATGTGGTAGATGGAGTGACCATCAGTTAACCAGCCAGAGGGAAGGACCCACGAAAGAAAGACCCAGTAACAATCAAAACCCAAAGACATACAGAGAGCCCAAGATGACAGCCCAAGACCAGCAAGCTCAGGAGATCAAGGAGACTGCACCACTGAATCTGACAGGTCTTCTACCATAGAAGTTCATGCCATAAATCCAGGGAGTCAAAACAGATCAACTTAAAAAGCAGAGGCTAACAAGAAGAGTCTCACAAACAATGGGATAACAAAGAAATAATCCCCAAATGAAAGGAAAGGAGGAAGCCTCAGAAAGAAGGCTAAATGAAATAGAGGGAGGACCAGGTTAAGATAGTGTTGAGATAGATGGGAGCAGAGTCCACTTCCTCCTGCCCACTGGCAAAACACCTAGCTGATCTTCTGAGGAACAGAGCCAACAGCCAATGAAATTCCAGCATATATGAAGATTGGAGACCAAAATTATAGGAGACATCGAATGATTGGACGGTAAGGAGAGTGCTTTGGGACCAGCGTGGGGACCAGCCTGGGGACCAGGGTGGGCTGCAGGCTCAGACCCGGCAGGTGCTGGATCTGCTGCAAGATTCTCGGGAGAGAGCCAGATTGGCTGTGTGAGAGGCCAGTTGCTTGTTTGGACTGGCGGACTTAAATAGGAAGAATTTTTCAAGAAGAAAAATAGAAAAAAAGAGGCACTCCACGGCTGTTTGGAGAGTCCCTGCCCCCAACAGCCCCACTGTTGGTGTGCGCCTGGTGATCAGCAGCCCAGGGAAGCCCACCTGCATAGACTCCAGAAGAACAGGGAACAGTGGGAAACAGGTGACCGCCAGCCCGGTGGCGGCTTTCACTCTCAATCAAGGGGAACTGGGGGACTGTGTTCAACCAGTGATCTGTGGCCCACTTGTGCCCACCCCAAGAACATCAGGGAAGGTGCATAACCAGTGGCCTTGAGCCCAGTGGCTAGCCTACACCCAATCCAGATGCTTAGGGGATGGCGCACACAGGTCCACGGAGCTCAAGCCTGGAGCACCGGGGACAAAGTGCCTGCCACCCAACCCCTGTGCATGGAGCCCTGCAGGGCCAACTGGTTCTGTAGGAGAAAGGCAAAAGCACCTCACTGAGGAGAGCTTCAGTCCTCAGAAATACTCACCTCAGCGTGGGGCTAAACTACTCCGAAGGGGCACAAAGAGTACCTAGAACTGAGGCCAGCAAGGAGCAAGAAGGCGGTGGATGAGTCACCCCTAATTTGTGCACCTCAAGGACAGTAAAACTGAAGGCCTAGTCTGGACTGAGAAGGGCACCTAGGAACTGGGCTGGAGGCTGAACAACAGCTAAAAAGGCATCTCAGGAAGGGGGAAAAGAGAAGTCAATACCTTCCAGCCTGACGCAGCCAGGAAGACCAGAAGAACAGGACTGGCCTGACGGGTTTAAAGCCACCATAAGTTTTTGTTTTGTTTTGTTTTTTAAATTCCTCCTCTTTTCTGTCCTTCTTTATTTTTTATTCCTTCTTCCTCCCTTTCCTTTATTATTCCTAGTCCCCTCCTTCTTTTATTTTTTTACTTTATTATTTTTATTTTTTTATTTTCTTAATTAAAAATTTTTTAATTCCTTCTTCCTTTTTCTCCTTCTTTCTTTTTTATTCCTCCTTCTTTCCTTCTTTACCTTCTTTTATTCTTTCTACTTTCTTTCCCTCTTGTTTTCCCCCTCTTCTTTACCCACAGGTGAGACATTAAAACCTGGAGCTGTGAAAAGAGCAGAGTTAGACCCAAACAGGGGTCATGCCAAAAAACAGAGACAGTGAGACAAATTTTACTTTACTACTCCCAAGAACTTGCAAGGTGGGAGTGGTGAACACCAGTACACCTGCTAGAAGAGGAAATCCACCAACAAAGGAACAACAAACAGAAAACAATGGAAGATGCTGAAGGAGGAAGTGGAACACACACTAACCTCAATCCAGGACCGAATGAAAAATACAACCAATTGGTGGAGAAATTACCCACAACAAACAACTCAACAAAAGTGAGAGAGAAGCCTCAAAACCTTGTTCACACAGAAGAATCAGCTTCAACACAACCTGTCCACACCTGCACAAAACAATACAAGGTGTGGTGGACAGAGAGACCCTCAGTTAATCAGCTGGAGGAAAGGACCCACCAAAGAAAGACCCAACAACAACCAAAACCCGAAGACATACAGAGAGCCAACATAAACGACAGTCCAAGACCAGCGAGCTCAGGAGATTAAGGAGACTGTACCACTGAATCTTACAGGTATTCTACGATAGAACTTCACGCCATAAAACCAGAGAGTCAGAACAGACCAATTTAAAAAACATAGGCTAACAAAAAGACTCTCACAAACAACAGGAAAACAAAGAAACAATCCCCAAATGAAAGGAAAGGAGGAAGCCCCAGAAAGAATGATAAATGAAATAGAAGCAAGTCAACTATAAGATATTGAGTTTAAAGCATTGGTTATCAGTGAGATGAATGAGCTCACAGAGAATTACCAGAAACTACAATGAACTCACTTCAAACTACATCGATATGAAAAAAGGAAATAGAAACTATCTACAAGGGCAAAGAGGAAATGAAGACTACAATATCTGAACTGAACAACACAGTAGAAGGAATCAAAAGCAGCCACGATTAAACAGAGTATTGGATTAGCGAGCTGGATGACAATGTAGAAAAAAAAAAACACCCAGAAAGAGCAAGAAAAGGTAAAGAGGCTCAGAAAGAATGAAGAAGGATTAAGGGGAATGCAGGAGAACATGAAATGTAATAATATCCACAATAATAGGGATGACAGAAGGAGAAGAGCAAGGGATAGAAAACCTGTTTGAAAAAGTAATAATGAAAAACTTCCCCAATCTAATGAGAGAAAAAGTCACACAAATCCAGGAAACACGGACAGTTCCAATCAAGAGGAACACAAAGAGGCCCACTAAAAGACACATCATAATTAAAATGGCAAAATTCCAAGACAGAGAATCTTAAAGGCAGCAAGGGAGAAACAGGTAGTAACATACAGGGGAGCTCCAGTAAAGTTAGCAGGTGATTTCTCAATAGAAATGCTCCAAACCAGAAGTCAAAAGGAAGAAATATTCCAAGTAATGAGAATCAGAGGTCTGCAACCAAGGCTACTGTACCCAGCAAGGCTCTCAATCAAGATAGAAGACCAAATAAGGAGCTTTCCAGACAAAAGAAGTCTAAAAGAATACACCTCCACCAAACCAGCTCTGCAAGAGATGCTAAAAGGACTGCTTTAAGAAAAGGAAGGAAGAGAGAGAGAGAGACAGACAGACAGACAGACAGACAGACAGACAGAGAGGAACACAGGTACAAAAAATGGCAATGAATAAGTACCTATCAATAATAACCTTAAATGTAAATGGATTAAATGCTCCAATCAAAAGACACAGAAAAGTGTCTGTTCATATCTTTTGCCCATTTTTTAATTGTGTTTTTTGTCTTCCTGCAGTGGAGTCATATGCATTCTTTACATATTTTGGAGATTCATTACAGTGGCCCTAGTCCGAGATATCATTGGCAAATATATTCTCCCATATTGTTGGTTCTCTTTTTATTTAATACTGTTTTCTTTAGCCCCACAGACACTCTTTATTTTAATAAGGTCCCATTTGTTTATTCTTTCCTTGATGTCCCTTGCTCTAGGGGACATATCATTGAAGATGTTGTGGCGTGGAATGTCTGAGATTTTCCTACCGATGTTTCCCTCTAGAACTTTTATCTTGTCATGAGTTACATTTAAGTCTTTTATCCACCTTGAATTTATTTTTGTGTATGGTGTAAGTTGGTGCTCAAGTTTCATTTTTTTGCATGTGGCTGTCAAGATTTCCAAAGCCATTTGTTGAAGAGGCTATTTTTATTCCATTTTATGCTTCTGCCCTCTTTGTTGAAGACTAATTGCCTGTAGATACTTGGGTTTATTTTTGGGCTCTCTATTCTGTTCAATTGGTCTATTTGTCTGTTGTTATGCCAGTACTAAGCTGTTTACATTACAGTGGCCTTGTAATACAGTTTGATATCAGGAATTGTGATCCCTCCTGCTTTATTCTTCTCTCTCAAAATTGCAGCTGATATTTGGGGTCATTTATGGTACCATATACATTTTTGAAATGTTTGTTCTATATCTGTGAAATATGCTATTGGTACTTTGATAGGGATTGCATTGAATTTATAAATTGCTTTGGGTAGTGTGGACATTTTGAGAGGGCTCAGAGACATATGAAAAGATGCTCAACATTATTAGCCATCAGAGAGATGCAAATTAAAACCACAATGAGATACCACCTCACACCAGTCAGAATGGCCATCATAAACAAAGCAAAAGAAAATTGTTAGAGGGGATTTGGAGAAAGGGGAACCCTACTGCACTGTTGGTGGGAATGCAGACTGGTACAGCCATTGTGGAAAACAGTATGGAATTTCCTCAGAAAAGTAAAATGGAACTGCCTTTCAACTCAGCAATCCCACTACTGGAATTATATCCTAAGAGCCCTGAAACACCAATTCAAAGGAGCCTATGCACTCCAATGTTCATAGCAGCACAATTCACAATATCCAAGTACTGGAAAAATCCAAAGTGCCCAGCTACAAATGAGTGGATCAAGAAACTATGGTACATTTACACAATGGAATTCTATGCAGCAGAGAGGAAGAAGGAGCTTATACCTTTTACAACAACATGGATGGAACTGGAGAGCATTATGCTAAGTGAAGTAGGGAAGGCGGTGAGGGACAAATACCATATGATCTCTCCTTTAACTGGAATATAATCAACAAAAGAAAAAAGCAAGAAAAACCTAACAAGAGACATTGAAATTACCTATAGTCTGACAGTGGCCAGAGTGGAGGGAGAGGGGACAATGGGGAGAAGGGTCTTCAGGAACCACAATAGAGGACACATGGGCAGAACCAAGGGGGAAGAGGTAGGCAGGGAAGTGAGGTGGGGTTCGAGGAGGTGGGGGGAGGTGAGGGGCAAGGATGAAAACAACTGTAATTAAAAAATAATAAAATAATTAAAATAAAGACATAGAATAGCTGAATGGATGAGAAAGCATGACCCACACATATGCTGCCTACAGGAGACCCACCTCAGGACAAAAGACCTACACAGACTGAAAGTGAAGGGCTGGAAACAAATTTTCCAAACAAACGAACAGGAAAAATGTGACGGGCTAGCAATACTCATATCAGACAAAATAGACTTCAAACAAAGGCCCATAAAGAGAGACCGAGAATCACTTCATAATACTCAAGGGAAGAATCCACCAAGAAGACATAAACATTGTAAAGATATATGCACCTATCATAGGAGCACCCAAATACATAAAGAAAATCTTGGAGGACTTCAAGAAAGATATTGACAGCAACACAGTTATAGTAGGGGACTTCAACACCCCACTGTCAAAAATGGACAGATCTTCCAAACAAAATATCAACAAAAAATTGTGGGATTGAACAATGCCCTAGATGAAATGAACTTAACTGATATATATATAGAGTCTTTACCCCAAAGAAGCTAAATACACATTCTTTTCAAATGCACATGGAACATTTTCCAAGATATACCATATGATAGGACACGAAACAAGCCTCAACAAATTCAAGAAAATTGAAATCATATCAAGTATTCTCTCTGACCACAAGGGGCTGAAATTAGAAACCAACCCCAAGGAAAAAACCACAAAACTCTCAAAATCATGGAGATTGAATAGCATGCTATTAAACAACGAATGGGTCAAGAATGACATTGGGGAAGAAACCAAAAAGTTTCTCGAAACAAATGAAAATAAACTGACAACAGCCCAAAACTTATGGGACACAGTGAAGGCAGTCCTGAGAGGGAAGTTCATAGTGACACAAGCCTAACTAAAAAAAAAAAAAAAAAAAAAAAAAAAAAAAAAAAAAAAAAAAAAAAAAAAAAAAAAAAAAAAAAAAAAAAAAAAAAAAAAAAGAAACATTTCAAACAAACAACCTAACCGTATGCTTACAAAAACTCAAGGAACAACAACAAAGTCAGCCCAGAGCAATAGAAGGAAGGAAAGAACAAGATCAGAGCAGAATTAAATGCCATAGAGACTAAAAGCATATTTCTAAGGGTCAATGAATCCAGGAGTTGGTTCTTTGAAAATATAAACAAAATCAACAAACCTTTAAGGAGACACATCAAGAAAAAAACAGAGGACCCAAATAAACACAATCAGAAATCGAAGAGGAGAGATAACAACTGACGTCACAGAGATACAAAGTATTGTAAGATACTACTATGAAGAAGTGTATGCCAAGAAATATGAAAACCAAGGTGAAATGGACATATTTGTAGAAAAATATACTCTTCCAAAACTCCATGAAGAAGAAGTAGAAAGCTTGAACTGACCAATAACAGCAGACGAAATTGAAACAGTAACCAAAAATTTCCCTACACACAAAAGTCCTGGACCAGATAGTTTCACAGGAGAATTCTACAAAGCATTTAAAGAAGAGCTAACCCCTATCCAAAACACTATTCCAAAAAATCCAAAATGATGGATTAGAATGCAAAAAGTCCTAATCCTAAAACTAGAAAAAGACCCAATAAAGGAAGAAAACTTCAGGTCAATATCGCTGATGAACACAGACGCTAAGATCCTCAACAAAATATTGGCAAACCACAACCAGCAATACATTAAAAAGATCATACACCATGATCAAGTGGGATTCATCCCAGGGATGCAAAAATGGTACAATATTTGCAAATCAATACGCGTAATATATCACATAAACAAAAGCAAAGACAATAATCACATGGACATATCACTGTATGCCGAAAAACTATTCGATAAGGTATAGCACCCATTTATGATAAAATCACTCAGCAAAGTGGGAAGAGAGGGAGCATTCCTCAACATAATAAAGGCCATCTATGTGAGACCTATGGCCAACATTATACTCAATGGGCAAAACTAAAATCTTTCCCACTAAGCTCAGGAACAAGACAAGGTTGTTCATTATCACCACTTCTATTCAACATAGTATTGGAAGTTTTAGCCACAGTAATCAGACAAGAAAAAGAAATAAATGGCATCCAAATTGGAAAGGAGAAAACAAAACTGTCATTGTTTGCAGATGATATGATAGTGTGCATAGAATATTCTATAGACTCCACCAAAAAATGACTCAACCTAATAAATGGATTTGGCAAAACAGTGGGACAGAATGTCAATATCCAGATATCAAAGGCATTTTTATATACCAACAATGAAACATGAGAAGCAGAAATCAGTAAAAAAAATCCCATGTGCTATAGCAACAAGAAAAATAAAATACCTAGGAATAATCCTTACCAAGGAGGTAAAAGACCTGTACTCAGAAAACTACACAACACTGAAGAAAGAAATCATGGAAGACATAAACAAATGGAAACATATACCATGCTCAACAATCACAAGAATCAGCATCATCAAAAAGTCCACACTACCCAAAGAAATTTATAAATTCAATGTAATCCCTATCAAAGTACCAATGGCATATTTCACAGTGAACAAACACTTCAAAAGTTTATATGGTACCATAAACGACCCTGAATACCTGCTGCAATTTTGAGAAAGAAGAGCAAAGTAGGAGGGATCACAATACTTGATCTCAAACTGTATTACAAGGCCACTATAATCAAAACAGCCTGGTACTGGAATAAAAACAGATAGACCAATGGAACAGAATAGAGAGCCCAGAAATTAACCCAAGTATCTACAGGCAATTAATCTTTGACAAAGGGTCAGAAGCAAAATATGGAGAATAAGTAGCCTCTTCAACAAATGGCTTTGGGAAATCTGGACAGTTACATGCAAAAAAATGAAACTTGAGCACCAACTTACACCGTATACAAAAATAAATTCAAGGTGGATAAAAGACTTAAATATAAGTCGTGACACTATAAAAGTCCTAGAGGAAAACATCGGTAGGAAAATCTCAGACATTCCACACCGCAACATCTTCAATGATATGTCCCCTAGAGCAAGTGACATAAAGGAAAGAATAAACAAATGGATCCTCATCAAAATAAAAAGCTTCTTATGGCTAAAGTATACAGTATTAAGATGAAAAGACAACCAAATATATGGGAAAACATATTTGCAAATGATACCTTAGACAAGGGTTTGATCTCCAAAATATATAAAGAACTCATATGACTCCACTTCAGGAAGACAAAAAACAATTAAAAAATGGGCAAAAGACTTGAATGGACACTTCTTGAAAGAGGACATACAGAGGGCCCAGAGACATATGAAAAGATGCTCAACATCGCTAGCCATCAAAGAGATGCAAATTAAAACCACAATGAGATACCACCGCACACCTGTCATTATGGCCACCATAAACAAATCAACAAATGAGTGTTGGAGAGGATGCAGAGAAAAGGGAACCCTAGTGCACTGTTGGTGGGAATGCAGACTGGTGCAGCCCCTGTGGAAAACAGTGCAGAATTTCCTCAGAAAACTAAAAATGGAACTGCCTTTTGACCCAGCAATTCCACTGCTGGGATTATACCCTAAGAGCCCTGAATCACCAATCCAAAAGAACCTTTGCACCACAATGTTCATAGCAGCACAATTTACAATAGCCAAATGCTGGAAACAACCTAAGTACCCATCAGCAAATGAATGGATTAAGAAACTATGGTACATTTACACAATGGAATTTTATGCAGCAGAGAGAAAGAAAGAGCTTACACCCTTTGCATCATCATGGATGGAAATGGAGAGCATTATGCTAAGTGAAATAAGCCAGGCTGTGATGGACAAATGCCACATGATCTCACCTTTAACTGTCACATAATCAACAAAAGAAAAAAGCAAGAAAAACATAGCCAGAGACATTAATTAAGAACAGTCTAACAATAGCCAGAGGGGAGTGGTGAGCGGACTAATGGGGAGAAATGTTTTCAGGAACCCCTATAGAGGACACATGGACAGAACCAAAGGGGAGGGTGGAAGCAGGGGAGGGATGTGTTTGGAGGGGGTTGGGCAAGGGGAAAGGAGAGGATGCAGACAACTGTAATTGTACAACAATAAAGTATTAATCAAAAAAAGACTTTAACAGACACTTCTCCATTGACGACATACAGAGGACCCAGATACATATGAAAAGTTATTCAGCCTCACTATCCATTAGAGAGATGCAAATTAAAACTGCAATGAAAAAGCACCTCACACTGGTCAGAATGGCCACCATAAACAAATCCACAAAGAAATGTGGAAGAGGATGCTGAGAAAAGGGAAACCAAGTGCACTGTTGGTGAGAATGCAGACTGGTGCAGCCACTGTGGAAGACAGTATGGAATTTCTTCAGAAAAGTAAAAATGGAACTGCTCGTTGACCCAGCAAATCTGTGCTGGGAATATATCCGAAGAGCCCTGAAACACCAGTCCAAAGGAATCTATGCACCTCAATGTTCATAGCAGCACAATTTACAATAGCCAAGTGCTGGAAGAAACCTATTGCCCATCAGTAAATGAGTGGATCAAAAAACTATGGTACATTTACACAATGGAATTCTATGCATCAGAGAGAAAAAAGGGACTCCTACCCTTTGCGACAGCATGAATGAACCTGGAGAGCATTATGATAAGTGAAATAAGCCAGGCAGTGAGGGACAAATGATATATGATCTCGCCTTTAACTGGAAAATAATCAACAAAAGAAAAAAGCAATGAAAATATAACCAGAGACACTAAAATAAAGAACAATCTAACAATAGCTGGAGGGGAGTGGGGATGGACCATGGGGGGAAGGGTTTTCAGGGATTAGTATAAAAGACACATGGACAAAACCAAGGGGGAGGGTGGAAACAAGGGAGGGCAGTGGGTTTGGCTGGGTTGGGTGGGGGTGGTGGGGAGATAATACAGACAATTGTAATTGAACAACAATAAAGTAATTAAAAAATTTCTCCTAGTTGTTTACTTTTTAAAAAATGTTATATCTCATATGTTACTGTTCCCCTATCCTACTAAAGTTTACCTTCCTCCTGCCCTGTCTTATTTTCATCTTACATTTTGTTTTCTTCCTTTGTTTTCCTGGTTTCTAATCATCATACTTATTATTTATCCTCCCTCTATACTCTCCATATAATTTTTCTTTCCTTTAGACATCTCGGAATCTTTCTTTTTTTATTTTTATTTCTTAAATTATTCATATTCTCTTTTCAACTTTATTAATCATGGTCATTTGTCATTGTATCACTTCAGTGGTTGTTTTTCTTCAATTTGGTTCTTTTTTTCCACTACTCTGTTCAAACTTCATATTGTACTCTTTCCTTTTCTAACTGCATTTTGCCCTATTCTCTCCCTATTTTATTTATGTTGTAAATTTTATTTTCTTTGCCTGGTTTCTATTCCCTACTGTTATTATTTCCCCCCCTCTACCCTGTCAAAATCAGTTTTATTTCCATTAGTCACCTCTTATTATTTTTTCTTTTCATATAATATTCTTATTCTCTCCAGGTTTACTAATCTTAGCTCATTTGTTGCTGATATTGCAGTAGTGGTTAGGGGGTATTTTTGCTGGTGTGGGGTTTGTTTGCTGGGTTGTTTTGTTTTCTTCTGGCTGCTCCTGTACAACAGCACACAAAACATGGTGAGGTTTGTGATTCTCAGGCAGGCAGACAGAGGGGAGAACCCACCAGCAGATGAGACAAGAGCAACTACACCAAATTACAACAAGAGAGCCCATACAAACTGCATAAAGAGAATCCCTAGAGCATCCAGCAAGGAGTTCAAGGAGATTACACCACTGAGTCTCACAGATATCCTACCACAAAAGGCCATCCCATGAAGACAGGGAGTCAAAGCAGGTCAATCTATATGCAGAAACAAATGAAAAGAGTCACCTAAAATAGAGAGAAAAGAAACAACACCCAATTGAAAGGAAATGTGGAATCCCCATAAAGAGAGCTAAATGAAATTGAGGCAGGCAACTTATCAGACTAGAGTTCAAAGTAATGGTTATAATTTTACTTTGGTTGCTATATGAACTCAGTGAGAACTACAAGGAACTTAATGGGAATTATGTCAGCATGAAAAAAATCATAGAAACTATGAATAAGAAATAAGAGGATTTGAATACAGTATCTGAAATGAAGAATACATTAGAAGAAATTAAAAACAAGCTAGATGAAGTAGAAGATCAAATCAGGGAGTGAGAAGACAAGGTAAAAAAGACAACACTCAGAGCAACAAAATGTAAAGTCTCAAAAAAAATGAAGATAGTTTAAAGAAGTTTTGGGACAACATGAAATGTAACAATATTCTCATTACAGGGATAACAGGAGAAGAAGAAACTGAGCAAGGGATAGAAACCTGTTGGAAGAAAGGATGATTGAAAACTTCCCAAACTAGGTGAGGGAAAAAGTCATGCAAATTCAGGAAGCACAAAGGGCCCTAATCAGGATGATCCCAAAGAGGCCCACTCCAAGATACATCATAATTCAAATGACAAAATTTAAAAGCAATGAGAATAACTTAAAGGCAGCAAGGGAGAAACAGCTAGTAACATACAACAGAGCTCTGATAAGGCTATCAGCTGTTTTCCCAAAAGAAACAGTACAAGCCAGAAAAGAATGGTAAGAAATATCCCAAGTAATGAAAAGAAAAGAACCGAAACCAAGATTACTTAACCCAGCAAAGCTCTTATTTAAAATGGATGGTAAAATAAGGAGCTTCCCAGATACCCCCCCCAAAAAAAGGGTAAAAAAGCACATTGCAAGTAAACCAACATTGCAAGAGATGCTAAAGAAACTGCTTTAAAGAGATGAGGGTAGAGAGAGAGCAGAGCACAGGCACAAGTGGGAAAATGACAATGAATAAATATCTATCAATAATAACCTTAAATGTAAATAGATTAAACGTTCCAATCAAGAGACATAGAGTAGCTGAGTGGATAAGAAAACATGGCCCACATATATGCTGTCTATAAGAGAACCATCTCAGAAAATAGAACAACACAGGTTGAATGTGAAGGGATAGAAAAAAATATTCCAAGCACAGGGACATGAGAAAAAAAGCTGGGGTAGCAATACATATACGAGACAAAATAAACTTCAAAACAAAGACCAAAACAGGAGATAAAGAAGGTCACTATAGAATATATATGGGAGTAATATGATGAGAACACATAACCCTTATAAACATATATGTGCCAAACAAGGAACACCTAAATATAAAATGCAAATCTTGGAGAACATTAAAAGGAGATTAACAGAAATACAGTCATCATAGGGGATTTTAACACCCCACTGTCTACAATGGGTAGGTCTTTTTTTTAATAATTACTTTATTGTTGTTCAGTTACAGTTATTTGCATCCTCTCCCTTCCCCTCCTCCCTCCCCCTGCAACCCCACCCCCCTCCCCAGCCTCCCTGCTCCCCCTTAGTTCTGTCCATGTACAATGGGTAGATCTTACAAAGGATCAACAAAATTTTGTGGTATTGAAGGACACCCTAGATCAAATGTCCTTAATTTATATTGACAGAGCATTTTGCCCAAAGAAAAAAAAATACACGCACTTTTCAAATGCATATGGATCATTTTCAAAGAGAGACCATATGGTAGGTCACAAAACAAGCCTCAGAAAATTCAAGAACATTGCAGTCATATCAAGCACCTTCTTGTTCACAATGGCTTGAAAGTAGAAAATAACCTCAAGGGAAAAAAAAACTCTCAAAACGTTCACATACGAGACTGAATAACATGCTATTATATAATGAATGAGTTAACAATGAAATTGAGGAGAAGTTAACATATATCAGAAATCAAAAGAAAATGAAACAAAAACTTACTAGATACAGTGAAAGCAATCTTGACATGGAAGTTCATAGGTATACAAGCCTATATATAGAATATAGAAAAGTCTCAACATCCTGACCCTACATCTAAAAGAACTAGAACAACAACAAACAAAGCCCAAAGTGAGCAGAAGGGAGGAAATAATAATCAAGATCAGTGCAGAATTAAATGATATAGAAACAAAAACAAGTACAATTAAAATGACGAATGATTCTGGGAGCTGTTTTTTTGAAAAGAAATCAAAACTGACAAACTTTTAACCAGATTCATCAATAAAAAAAGAGGACCCAAATAAATAAAATATGAAATTAAAGAGAAGTAACAACTGATACTACAGAAATACAAAGGATTATAAGAAATTACTATGAACAACTATATGGCAAGAATTTTGACAACCTGGGAGAAATGGATAAATTTCTAGAAACATACATACTTCCTAAATTCAATCAAGAAGAAGCAGAAAGACAGAACAGACCAATAACAACTAGTGAAATCAAATCAGTAATCAAAACTCCTGGCACCCACAGTCCTAGACCAGATGACTTCACAGGCATATTTTACCAAACATTCAAAGAATAACCTCAAACTATTCCAAAAAAGTTCAAGAAGAGGGAAGACTCCCAAACTCTTTTTACAAGGCTCATATTATTCTACTTCCCAAACCAGGTAAAGGTACAACAAAGAAGGAAAGCTATAGGCCAATATTTTTGATGAACTTAGATGCTAAAATTTTCAACAAAATATTGGCAATCTAGATCCAGAAATACATTAAAAAGATCACACATGATGATCAAGTGGGACTCATCCCAGGGACGTAAGATGATACAATATCTGCAAATCAATAAACGTAATACGCCACATAAAATGAAGGAAAAATCTCATTATCCTATCAATAGATGCTGCAAAAGTGTTTGGTAAGCTACAGTACCCATTTATGATCAAAACATTCAGCAAAGTGGGAATAGAGGGAGCATTCCTCAATATAATAAAGTCCATGTATGAGAAACTTACTATCGATGTCTTATTCAATGGGCAAAACGAAAAAGCTTTCCTATTAAGATCAGGAACAAGACAACAGTGTCCACTTTCACCACTTCTGTTCAACATAGTACTGGAAATTCTAGCCACAGTAATCAGACAAGGAAAAGAAATAAAAGGCATCCAAATTGCAAAGGAGGAAGCAAAACTTGTTATTTGCAGATGACATGACAGTATACATAGAAACACTATAGTCTCCACAAAAAAACTACTTGACCTAATATGTGAATTTTGCAAAGTAGTGGGACACAATGTCAATATTCAGAAATCAATGGCATTTTTGTAAACCAACAATAATTATCAGAGAGTGACACTAGGAAAGAAATCTCAATTACTATCACAACAAGAAAATGGGCAAAAGACTTGAATAGACACTTTTCCAAGGATGACATAGAGATGGCCCATAGGCAAATGAAAAGATGTTCAACATCACTAGCCATCAGAAAGATGCAGATTAAAACACTATGAGATACCACCTCACACTTGTCAGAATGGCTGTTATTAATAAATCAACCAACGAGTACTGGCAAGACTGTGGAGAAAAGGGAACCTAGTGCACTGTTGGCAGGAATGCAGAATGGTGTAGCCACTGTGGAAAACAATACGGAATTTCCTCAAAAAATTAAAAATGGAACTGCCTAAAGAACTAAAAATTCACTCTGGGAATATACCCTAGGACTCCTGAAACATCAGTGCAAAAGAACTTATGCACCCCTATGTTCGTAACAGTGCTGTTTACAATAGTCAAGTGCTGGAAACAGCCTATACGCCCAGCAGTTGATAAGTGGATCAAACAACTGTGGTACACTTATGCAGTGAAAAGAGATACAGAACTCCTACCTTTTGCGACAGTATGGATGGAAGTGGAGAATATTATGCTAAGTGAAATAAACCAGTAGGTGAAAGACAATACCATATGATCTCACTTATAAGAGAAATGTAATGAACAAAATAAAGTAACTAGCAAAAGAGAACCAGAGACATGGAAATGGAACACATTGACAGTGGCCAGAAGGGATGGGGGAGGGGGATAATGGTGGGAAAAAGGTGAAGGGATTAGTTAAAGAACAAGTATGAATGACTCATGGGCATGGACAAGATTGTGACAATTGACTATGGGACTGGGGGGTGGGCTGAGTAGAGGAGAGGAAGGGGGGACTAATTGGCATAACCGCTATAAAATAACAAAACATTGAACTCTCTGGAGTAACTGGAGTAAACAAGCATATGAAGTAGAAAACCACAAGTTTGTCATCACCCTCAAAACTCAACCTCTAGAGGTAACTATCTGGTATGCATCCTTTTAGATCAACATTGTTCAACCAAACTTTCTTCTGATGGTGGAAATGTTCCATGTCTACTCTTTCTCATATATGATTTCTACTAGCCATACATATTGATCACTTTAAATGTGGTTAGTGGAGTTAAACTTAATATAATTTAATTTTAATTTAGATATATATGGAAATAGTTATAAGTGGCTGGTGGCAATCATGTTGGGCAGCACAGGTCTATATCTTTTCTTTGAATATTCAAGTCTGTATGTTCAATATAAACAGATTAAAACATGTTTTATTTATATTGGTCAAAAAGGATGCTTGAAAACTGTTATTACCAGAAACTTACTTGGTGGCTTTGCTCATCGGGGCTTGTTTATATGTCATTCTGAGTAGTGGATTTGTCATTCTTTTCTAGGACCTATAAGAAAATGCTAAGAGAGATGTGCCCTAACAGGTGTGATTTTGGAAGTAGGATTCATGGTAATTGGGTTGTGACCTTTTGTTTCCTTTTTTTCTCTTAAAATTCTAAGTGTAAAGAAATACAGTCAGATGGTAGAATAATTTCCTTAATATAGTGTTCCTAACTGTAAGTGTTATTCCTTAAGAAGGTTATAGAAGTCTTTAATGCTTACTATTAATAGCATAAATGGTCTTAATAATCTGAGATATTTAAGTATTAATCATGACTATAGTAAGGAATGGGCTACATGGTAGTTTTTGTGAGCTTGATTCTGATAAATTCCATATTTTATTCATAAATTTTAACAAGACTTTTTGGAAAAAATTACTTTCCTCTTTATGACTACAGTAAAAAGTTGTTAAGCAAATATATATCAAGTTTTGACTTACAAAAATAGCTCTGAAAGGGATTGACACCACAACACTTACCAGAGAAAGAGGAGGGGAAGGCTCAGATAGGCACATGAAACCAGCAGCTATGGTTCCACCCTTTAGGCCCTAAATTTATTTAGGGAATGGGGACTTATTTATTTAGTGAATGGAGAGGGCACTTATGTGTCATATCTGAGTAGTGTTAAACCATTTTTAGCCCTGGGAATAGAAGTTCCACCTTAATTTATCTGGTTCCTGTCAGTCACATTCACTGGTTTCTTTACCATGGCTGTTCTAATGAGTCCTGGGCATGAATTCAATCCTCCTGTGGACCTGTTAGCACAGGTAGCAGTCAGAAAACTGGACCAGTCACATTTTGTTAGAAGAAGATCTGTAGTCCAGGATATGACACAGGTACTGAGTGGAATATGCACCCAGTTCCTACTAAAATCCAACTCCTCATTTGAATATATAAAGGGTGAAAGTGGTGATAGTGCTGAATCTGAACTCCCTCCCACTAAAAAAAGTCAACAGCAAGAGCTTGGATTAAACATTGCCTAAGAAACAGACTCAATAATTATTCTAAGTTTGAAATCATCTTAACATTACCTTTACTTACTTGCAATTGCAAAATTTCCCAGAGGTTCTCATATATACTTTTATCAGACAGAGCGGGAGATAGAGGATATAAAATTACTTTTCATCTCAATAGATGAGGTTAGTGTCCCCTTGATGATGACCTAATGAAGGTTAAGTTCTTCTTTGGCATTAATGTCCCTGTGGCCTTTAGCTGATAATTTACCCAAACTGGTAAGCTGTTTATTAAATTTGACTTGGAGGCCTGTGGCTGTGGGGCCTTGCTACTGAAAATGTGGGCCTTCGACCTACAGCATCAGCATTACTGGGACACTTGTACAAATGTAGAATCTCAGGATCCACCACTATATCTGTATCTGCATTTTAACAAGGCCCTAGGGGGTTTGTATGCACATTGGAATCTGAAGACCACTATCTCAGAGTGTCTGAACTTTAGCTCCTAAGGTGATACTGATGGGCATATCCTATTGACTGACAAAGTCCTTGATTATAGAATGCATCTTGCAATCTTTCTGATCTAAATCAATTTTTCTTTCTGTGTACCTACAATGCCTGGTATTTACAAAAGCATTCAATTTCTCTGATTTTCTTAAAATTCCCCACCCAGAGGTTTGTGAAATTCTGCCAGTTTTTCTCTGGGAAGCCAGGTAGCTGTATTTGAGACAAAGATTTGCTGTAAGTTGATTACCATCTATGACTCTGAAAAATTAAGTGAAAACATCTGTTCTAAGGTCAATATGAATTTAGTTGACACTCAAGACTAATTGCTGAAATTGGCACACACTAACCAAAGAGCCGGTGCTCCTTGCTTAGAACTGCTATTAAGGAATTCCTCTGCCAACCTGGAAACAAAAAAATCACATGAGGTTGTTGGGTTTTCAAATGAAGTAGTAGAGCCCAGAGAACATGTAATTGTATGAAGCGCTGTACGATTTTGCATATAGAATGGAAAAGAGTGGGAAAACCCTATGTTTTGGGGATTAAAATTCTCTTCATGGCTTCATGGAAAGGAATTGATTTTCTTGGAACTCTTAAAAATCTTTTTCATTCCAAAATGGCTGTCATCTGGAATTTGATCGTATTCTTGCCTCTTGTTTATAACAATCCCCTTACAGTGCCCAGATGCCACTCCAAACCTACAGAATTAGATCTCAATGGGCAATCTTGGTGCACAGGCACCATAGTTGAAGTTGTACTGGGGTGTCTCATTAGAGCTCAGTAGAACTCTGTTGAAGATGATACCAGTGGTCATTGTGACAAGAAACAAGGTCTGTAATAGGAGGTGGGTTTTCTATCTTCTTGAGGCTAAGTAGGTGCATCCTTAGCCAAAACTCTTATGTGTAAAACTGGCCCAACCTATGAAAAAAAAGGCTGAGGTAAAAAATGTTTGCCCAGGTGCTCCAGAGTCAAAGCAATCCCTACATTGAATGAAATTCAAGAAACATCTTCAGGCCAAAATGGAATATTACATATTGATTACTGGATAAAGGGATAGGCAGAGAAGTTTGTAGGGACATATTAGGTGCTAAGAGTCTTGAATACCCAAGTATCTAATTTCAGATATTTATTAAATCACTTACTACTTATATGGCTTTGTGTCTCAGGGAATGCTGCAAAGCTGATAACTCTGTAAGACTTTAATTTGTATTGTACATAAGGTATAAAAAGTCACTCAGGAACAAATGTCAGAAAACTCAGGAAATGTATTGGGATGGGCCTTGCAGGCACCACCTAGTGCTTAGCTGAGCTGACTGAGCTGAGAAACTGGTCACACTTTTGCTGCCTGTTTGTATGTCTAGTTTTCGAGTTCAATTCTGATGGCTAGTTTGGGGCTAGTAGTGCATGGAGGTAGCCTACACATGCGCATGCACGTGCGCGCGCGTGCGTGTGCGTGTGCGTGTGTGTGTGTGTGTGTGTGTGTGTGAGAGAGAGAGAGAGAGAGAGACAGAGAGACAGAGAGAAGGATTCTAGTCCCCTTTCTTGCATAATTACTACATTCTGTTATATGGAAAACTACTTTTTTTCCAACTTTATTTAAGGTTCTATGTAAACACAGCCTCAGAACTACCTTTCAACCAGACTGCCTTTCAAAATGTACTTCCTTTTTTAAAAGTATTTTTTATTGATTATGCTATTAAAGTTTTCCCAGTTTTTCTCCCTTTATCCTTCCCTCCATCATGCCCCCCAACCCTCCAGTATTCCATACCCTTAGTTCATGTCCATGGGTTGTACATATAAGTTCTTTGAGTCCTCTGTTTCCTATACCATTTTTTATCTTTCCCTGTTTATTTTATACCTACTAATTATGCTTCTTCCCTGTACCTTCCCCCCCCAGTCCTCCCTTCCCCCTCTCCACTGAACTCCCTCTGTGTGATGTCCATTTCTCTGATTCTGTTCCTATTCTGGTTGTTTGCTTAGTTTTTGTTTTCATTGTTTTTCTTTTCTTTTAGGTTCATTTGTTAATAGTTGTGAGTTTGTTGTCATTTTATTATTCATAATTTTGATCTCCTTTTTCTTAGATAAGTCCCTTTAATGTTTCATATAATAAGGGCTTGGTGATGATGAACTCCTTTAACTTGACCTTATCTGGGAAGCACTTTATCTGCCCTTCCATTCTAAGTGAAAGCTTTGCTGGATAGAGTAATCTTGGATGTAGGTCCTTGCCTTTCAGGACTTCAAATACTTCTTTCCAGCCTCTTCTTGCCTATAAGGTTTCTTTAGAGAAATCAGCTGATAGCTTTATGGGCACTTCTTTGTAGGTAACTGTCTCCTTCTCTCTTGCTGCTTTTGAGGTTCTCTCCTTTTTAATCTTGGATAATGTAATTAAGATGTGCTTTGGTGTGTTCTTCTTTGGGTCCAACTTCTTTGGGACTCTCTGGGCTTCCTGAACTTGCTGGAAGTCTATTTCCTTCACCAGATTGGGGAAGTTTTCCTTCATTATTTGTTCAAATAAGTTTTCAATTTCTTGCTGTTCCTCTTCTCCTTCTGGCACCCCTATAATTTGCATATTGGAATGTTTCAGGTTGTCCTAGAGAATCCTCAGCCTCTCCATTTTTTTTTTTTTTTTTTTTTGGATTCTTGTTTCTATTGGAATTCTGGATATGACTGGTTTGGGCTCATTTTCTTCACTTCATTATTTTCCTCCAAGGACTTCCTTCTTGCTCATGTCCTTAGCTTGCAATTGTTAGTCTTCCTTTCATAGAGTAAAAATCTGAGCTTAAGCCTTATGTAGGAAGCCACAGTCCTTCCTGAGGGACATTCATGTTGGCTCTTGCCTTCCCAGGCATCTATGTATCCACTGTTTTTAACTGAACTGATCTACGCCATGAAGCCACGTCTTATTAGAACCTCTAAAATATACTATTGGCCTGGCCTCTTGCCTCCTTATTGGATAATAACCTCTGTCTGCTGGGATGGACGTTCTCCAGCATCAGCAACTGGGTCAAGCTGCCTACCCCTGTCTTACCTCAGGAGAGAAAGTTTGGTTTTAAGGTTCCAGTCCCTCCTCAGCTTCACTGTCTTTAGGCCCTCCTTCCACTCAGTTAATTAAGTCATACCTGGCTGCATTTCAAGATATAATCCAAGTGGAGGGAAAAGCTTTGTGTCGTTTGCAGGAGGATGGCTCTGTAATCAGCCTTACATTACAATGACCCTTGTAACGATCTAGCCACTGTTCCAATAATGTTATCCGACACTTCAAAAGAAGTCCTGTGTGGTGATTGTAGGGCAGGAGGAAGGCGAAGGTAGTTGGAGGTGAAAAGGGGTACAAAGGGGATAAATGGTAATAGAAAAATACAATAAAAATAAACTATTTAAAAGAAGCTCCCCATGAATTAATTTATACATTTCACTGCCATTACATCCTCTCCCAGTTTTGATGATGTAACAGTCATTAGTATTCCCATCCTGTAGTTTTTCTACCTCTAATCATTGCCTAAAGTTTATTTACTGCATTACAGTTCTCAAATTAATCTTTTTCCTCTAAAGAAGTTGTTGTATTTACTAGTGGGATACATCCATGCAGAGATCTTTTTCCAATTCTGGACATACATTGTGTAATTAATAAGAAAGTTTGGGGGTATGCACAGTTCTTTTCATTCCACAGATTCCTAAAGCACTTTTACAAGCTTAACTTGGGATAAATAACCCCATAACCTCATCCAACCCTGAAATGTAGCAAACTCTGGGAGAAATTGTGGCAGCTGATTAACAATGCACAGACATACTCTACTGCAGCAATGACACAGGAGGCTGCTGAACTCACAGCTCTTTTTTATTTTGTATGGCAAGGGATGCAGATTAGGAGAACAGAGTCAGGAAATTGCCTGTGAGCCCCACCACAGTTGTATGAATGTTCTTCATAGAAACTAAAGAGGAACGAAGCACTTTTGTCAAGGCATATATCCCAGCCAAGCAACCCTTCTGGAGACAGTAGGTCAAAGAGAGAAAGGATTGCACAAAAAGAATATAGCCTAGAAGGGTAGCACTTTGTAAAATTTCCTGGATGTTGAGAATGTAAACTCATACAATTGGTTTGTGTGTTATGGGTGCTGGATAGTTTCCATGCTCCCCTGTAGATCTTGTCTACACCTCTCCACTCTGCTCTGTTCCTTGAGAGGCTGACATTTATGGAATGCTTCACTGGGATTCCGCTGCCCTCTGGTTTCTGGGATTAGGCAATATTTGGAGAGCAGTGATTTGGGTTACTTATTTCTTCTGTGAATGTGTCCTCCCATAAAAGCTACTGCTCCTGTCAGATGACCCTGTCTTTCAGCTACAGCTTCTCTTCTTGCATTATGTAACCACTCCCTCTCCTTGCTTCTTAGACCTACAGTGACAAGGTTAGTGATGTTACTAGTTGCAGGAGCATCACTTTCCCTTTTTTACTTTCCCATGAAACTTCCTCACCCCAAGTCATCTTTTATAAAGAATTCATGTATTACTCTTCTCAACTACTGTTTGAGTGTGCCATCAGCTGAGGCCAGATGACTAATGATAGAAACATATATGAGAAAGCGCAATGAAGCACAAATATATTAATATTTAATCTGAATGGGTTAGATACAGTTTAAATGCTTTGTGTACAATCTCATTTAGTTTATTCTTTTGTTAATATATTTTATTGATTATGCTATTACAGTTGTCCCACTCCCCCCCACTCCCCTCCGCCCCACACACCCCGTCGCACCCACATTCTCCGCCTTTAGTTCATGTCCATGGGTAGTATACACAATTTCCTTGGCTTCCACATTTCCCACATTATTCCAATCCTCCCCCTGTATATCCCCTACTCACCACCCATGTCACTTATTCTTTGTACTCTTTCCCCCTCTCTCCTCCTCCCACTCCTCCATTGATAACTCTCCATGTGATCTACACTTCTGTGGTTCTGCTCCTGCTCCAGTTGTGTGTTTAGTTTGCTTTTGCTCTTGTTATGGGCGTGGTTTTTAATAACTGAATCTGCTGTCACTCCACTGTTCATACTTTTTCATCCTCCCTTTCCTAGATAAATTCCTTTAACATTTCATATGATAAGGGCTTGGTGATGATGAATTCCTTTAATTTGACCTTATCTGAGAAACACTTTATCTGCTCTTCCATTCTAAATGAAAACTTTGCTGGATAATCTTGGAGGTAGGTCCTTGCCTTTCATAACTTGGAATACTTCTCTCCAGCCCCTTCTTGCCTGTAAGGTCTCTTTTGAGAAAGTGGCTGGCATTCTTATGGGAATGCCTTTGTAGGCAACTGTCCCATTTTCTCTTGCTGCTTCTAAGATTCTCCCCTTATTTTTAATCTTGGGTAAGATTCTCCCCTTATTTTTAATCTTGGGTAATGTAATTATGATGTGCCTTGGTGTGTTCCTCTTTGGGTCCAAATTCTTTGGGACTCTCTAAGCTTCCTGGACTTCCTGGAAGTCTATTTCCTTTACCAGATTGGGAAAGTTCTCCTTCATTATTTATTGAAATAAGTTTTCAATCCCATGGTCTTCCTCTTCTCCTCCGGTACCCCTATAATTCAGATGTTGGAATGTTTAAAGATGTCCTGGAGGTTCTGAAGCCTCTCCTCATTTTTTTGAATTCTTGTTTCTTCATTCTTTTCTGGTTGAATGTTTCTTTCTTCTCTCTGGTCCACACTGTTGATTCAAGTCCCAGTTTCCTTCCCATCACTATTGGTTTCCTGTACATTTTCTTTTATTTCACTTAGCACAGTTTTCATTTTTTTCATCTAATTTGTGACTGAATTCAACCAATCCTGTGAGCATCCTGATTACCAGTGTTTTGAACTGTGCATCTGATAGGTTGGCTATCTCTTCATTGTTTAGTTATATTTTTTCTGGAGCTTTGATCTGTTCTTTCATTTGGGCCATTTTTATTTTTTGCTCGGCGTGCCTGTTACCTTAAGAGGCAGAGCCTTAGGTGTTTGCCAGGGTGGCTGCTTTGTGACACTATAAGTGGATAGGGGTCTGAAAGAGAACAATGGTGCTTGTTTCCCTCTCTCCAGGATTTCAGTCGATTCCCCCTGCTACCCACAAGCAAATTGGGCCCTTCTGGTGCTGACTCCCACAGTGGCAGGCTTGTGCACGTTCTATGACCCTGTGGGTCTCTCCAAGGAACTCTCCTGTGAGGCTGGGAGCTCTTCCTGCTGCCGCCTCAACCCCAGCAGGTGTTTTCAATCAGTGGTTTGAGGCTTTATTTCCCCTCGTTGGAACCGTGGGTTGCTGGGTCTGTCTCACTCCCTAGCTGGTTCTCTTGGTTTATGTGCATGTGAATGTGGGTCTGCCAGCCACTGCCTTGCCTGACCAGTCCTCCAGTTGCTGCCTCACCTAGAGTCCTCTCTGCCCCAGCTGCCCAGCTCTGCCCTGCCTACCGGTCTGGATGAACGTGTCTTCTTTAACTCCTTGGCTGTTGGACTTCCATACAGTTTGATTTTATGTCAGTTCTGGTTGTTTTTTGTTTTTTTAAGTTGTTGTTGTTCTTCTTTTGTTTGTGCGAGGAGGCACAGTGTGTCTACCTATGCCTCTATCTTGGCCAGAAGAATGGATCAGTTTATTCTTCATTCAACATATACTTGATCATATCTGCCTATCAGGCACAATTCTAGGCTGTTGGAACTAGTGCTCAAAGCAGAAGATGGCTTTGAGCTTGTAAAGCTTAAATTATACTGTAGGGGCTCAGAAAATATGAATTCATATTCCAAGTGTCATGGAAATAAATCTGGGTGAGGAGAAAATGGAATAAGGGAGTGAAGAAAGGTACATAATTTCATGGGTGGTCAGGGAAGTGTTCTGTGAGACATGAAAGCAGAACTGAAGGAAGTGAATGCTGTGGAAATATAGAAAAAGATGACTATTATTTGTGTTTTATTAATTTATAAGAAATGAGACTCTGAATAGTTAAATGACTTGTAGAAGGCCATACAGCTAAAAATGATTATCTTATTAGAAAGCCAAACAAATATTTCCCTAACCACCAAATTCAGGAAAATAGTAGGTTCCAGTAGATACTTGTTAAAGGACTGAATGAGTAAACCTTGAAGCCTTTGTCATAAATTATAACTAATCATAGCTAACTGTGTATTTATAGCTAATCTGAGTACTATCTTCCTGGGAACCAAGAATACGCATTTTAGCTTAAACAACATGCTGGGAATCCCTATAAAAGGTTCAACATTAGAAAACCAAGTGACTAAAAGAGAAAAAAAACATATGATCATCTCAACAAATGTACAAAATGTATTTAAGGAAATTTAAGACTCATTCATGAAAACACTCAGAAAATTGGGCATAATCAGAAACTTCTCTAATCCAATAAAAAGCGTGTGAGAAAAACTTATGGCTGATAATTTAAATTATTGTGTCAATAAAAGATTGAATGCTTTCACCCTAAGACTAAACAAAGCAAGACCCCTGTTCAACCATTTTAGTGGAATTACTGGCCAATGAACTAAGGGAATAAAAAAAGAGGGAAAAGGGCATACAGCTAGGAAGGAAAGAAAGACATCTGTCTGTATTCACAGTCAGTTATGGTCTACGTAGATGCAATGATTGAATTTTTTGATCCCCCCAAATTCAAATATTAAAACTATAATCCCACCTAATGTAATCATGCTTAGAGGTTAGAGCATTTGGGAGGTAAATAGGTCATGACAGTGGAGCCTGCATGAATGGCTGTCATAGCCTTATATGAAGAGTCCAGAAAGCTAGCTAACTCTCTTTCTACCATATGAGATTATGAGAAGTTGGCAGTGTACAACCACAGAAGAGGACGTACCAGAACCTGATAATACTGGCATCCTGATCTTGGACTTCTTGCTTCCAGAACTGTGAGAAATAAATTTCTGTTGTTTATAAGCCACCTAGTTTATAGTACTTTGTTAGAACAGGTTGAACTGACTAAGGCAGTAGAAAAATCCCAAAGCATCTACAGAAAAATTTCTTGAGCTAATAGGAAAACTTAGCAAGGTCAGAGACAACAAAGTCAATACTAAAAATTTAAAAATGAGCATTAAAAATCTTTAAAGTACCATTTATAATAACAAAACATGAAATACTCAATATTTAATGAAAAATACTTAATGCTTAAATACCTAATATGCAAAATCTGAACAAGATATGTATAATAAAACTATGAAATATTCATAAGAGAAATATAAGTAGATTAAATAAAAGTAGGGCTATATAAAATACAGGTTGTAAATTTCTATATGTTAAAATGTCATTCACCTGACTTGATTTATAGATTCAAAGTAATCTCAATCAATATCTTTTTTTTTCTGCCACAGAAATTGGCAAGCTGATTCTACATGGAAAAACGAATAACCAAAACAATATTGAAGAGAAGAACCAAGTTTTATAACTGAATCCAGGTTTGGCAGCCTATCACAATGAGAACCAAACTTATGAGATAGATGTTGGTGAGAAGGAAAATGATTTATTCTAGTGACAACCTCTTCAGAACATTGGTGGACTCTTGTCTTTAAAAACCTATTGTAACTTCACTGGTCAAGCCAGTGATTCTTAGAGAGAGTTGGTGGGAATTTGGGAGAAGTAAATTCCTAGAGGAAGCACAACATGCTATATCTCTTGAGAGTAAGGGGAAGGGGGCCTGAAAAAGTCACACAGCATCTTTTTCCCAAGCTCATTCCCTTTGCTCTGGTGTTATCTATTTGCATGAGCATTCCTCCCTTCCCCAGACACCTGTAGTTTATGGCCTGCGCCAGCATATCTTACAACTGCAATGAGAACTGAAGCACAGGGTTGATTAAACACTTTGATTTGTTACAGTATACATACTAGCTGTGAGATGCTAAATTATGATTACAGCTTAATATCTTAGTGAAAGCAGAGGTTTTTATGAGGAGGAAGGAGAGGGAGAGCAGAACAAAGAGATCAGGGGGAGGGATTGTGGACATGCAGCCACTGTCCTTGCTGGTCCTGATATGACTCTTCATGGCCAGTGTCCTTGAGTCAGCAGGTTCTGAGATCAGACTGTTAGATTTACACAGAAACTTAACCTGTTGATTCTAGTAAAGTATACTTGGAAAAGAAACTTTTAACATGTAAACTCTAGCTTTGAGAAAAAAGTGGTTAGAGTAACAAACTGGGTTTAATATTTACTAAGATTTATATGGGTAGATTTATATAAGTAGAGTGTATTCACTCTCTATTATAGTGAGAAGATTCATACTAGCTAATTTCAAGATTCAATATAAAACGACAATAATCAGACAGTGTGGTATTGATGAAATAATAAACAAATAGGTCAATAGAATAAAACATAAATACCAGGCATGAACCTGCACATGTATGATTAATTGATTTTTGGAAGTCCTAAGTTAAATAGAGAAGACATAATCCTTTTAACAAATGCTTCTAGGAAAATGAATGTCACATAGTATCCTTCCCTAATGTTTCACAGTACACAAAAAAATGTAAGTTAATAAAAATAATTAGTGACTGTAACCAGGGATTAAAATGACAATAGATTGTGTTGTAAGAAATAAAAACTAGAATAGAGGCAGTCAGCCACAACTTCAGGGTTGTGATAGAGGTCAAGAACAGGCCCCTAGCCCTAGGTCTGAGATCCACATCTCATTCGGCAAGATGAGAAGTGGCTATGGGTCCCTGGATGGCAGAGAAGTCACCATGGCTCTGTGCTTGAGAAACATACTGGAAAGTTTCTCTATAGAGTTTATTTATAAGGAGGTATCTCACTGAAGGCATTCACCTACACAATTGCCTAGGGATCTGCCAGAGAACAGTGTTGGCAGCTGTGTCCTCTGACCACTGTCCACTGAATAAGCCAGGCTTGGAGAAGCTGTGTGTGTTGTGGGAGCTTGTGACATTAGCATCTAAAACCAAGAAGCACTATCCCTTTCCTCCTGCCATGCTTTTCTGGTACTCTCTACTGATAAGGCTCCAATGCCAATGGACAAAGGTAAATATTTAATGGGCCCAGATCCATTTTCACAGAGCAGTCAAAGAGGATAAATTTGGATCTGAATGGTAATAAATTGATAAAGGCACATATCTAAATGTTTTATCAATAGCAAAAGAAAATACTAAAGACATTTGTGTAACTTTGAATAATCAAAGCCGTCTTAGATAGGACACAGACAGCACAAATCATAAAATAAAAGTGATAAATTAAACCTTATTAAAATTAAAATCTTTGGGTTTTGAAACTCACTGTTAAGAAAATTAAGACAAGCTACAGACTGGGAGATATTATTTGAAAAATATGCCTGAAAATGAGCTTGTTCAGAGAATATATAATTTTCACAAAATGTTCGCTAAAAATCAAACAACCCAGTGAGTGAGTAAAAAATTTGAACCATCATTTCACACACACATGACTTATAGGTGGAAAATAAACACATGAATATGTTCAATATCTTAATTTTAGGTAAAGGCAAATTGAAATAAAAAGGATAGTACATGTCATTTAGGATGGCTAAAATTAAAATAAACTTACAATGCCAAGTGCTGGGCAGGGACACACAGCAACTACAACAGTCATTCATTGCTAGTGACAATGAAAATATTAAATCCTTTGGAAAAACAGTTTGGCAATTTTTAATACAGTTAAACATCCTCTTAATTTATAACCCAGCTATCATACTTACAGATATTTACCGAAAAGAAATAAAAACATATGTCCACACAAACACTTGTTTGTAAATGTTTATAGCAGTTTTATACATAATTGACTCAACCTTAAAAGAACTAGTTTTTTAAATTTTTTAAAAATACTTTTGATTTTTATTGTTTAAGTAAATTTTCTACCTTTTCCCCGCACCCCTCTCCACCAACCCAGGCTTCCTGACTTCCCTCCCCTGTTTCCACCCTGCCTTGTTATTGTCAATGTGTCCTTTATAGTTGTTCCTGTACACCTTCACCCTTTTCCCCCATTATCCCCTCCCCTCTCCCTTCTCGTTACTGTCAGCTTGTTCCCAATTTCAATGTATTTGGTTATATTTTTCTTGCTTGTTTTTTTGTTGATTAGATTCTTATTTAAGGTGAGATCATATGGTATTTGTCCTTCACGGCCTGGCTTATTTCGCTTAGCATATGCTCTCCAGTTCCATCCATGCTGTTGCCAAGGGGATAAACTCCTTCTTTCTTTCTACTGCTTAGAATTCCATTGTGCAAATGTATCATAGTGTTTTGATCCATTCATTTACTGATGGGCACTTAGGTTGCTTCCAGCATCTGGCTATTGTAAATTGTGCTGCTATGAACATTGGGGTGCATAGATGCCTTTGGATTGGTGTTTTGGGGTTCTTAGGATATAATCCTAGCTGTGGAATTGCCGGGTCAAAAAGCAGTTCCATTTTTAGTTTTCTGAGGAAATTCCATACTGTTTTCCACAGTGGCTGCACCAGTCTACAATCCCACCAACAGTGTAATAGGGTTCCCTTTTCTCCACATCTTCTCCAACACTTGTCGTTTTTTGATTTGTTAATGATGGCCATTCTCACTGGTGTAAAGTGATATCTCATTGTGGCTTTACTTTCCATCTCTCTGATCGCTAGTGATGTTAGCATCTTCTCAAATGTCTCTGGGTCTTCTGTATGTCCTCCTTGGAGAAGTGTCTATTCAAGTCTTTTGCCCATTTATTTAAATTACTTTATTGTTCTTTATTGTTCTTTAAAGTAAATTACTTTATTACTTTATTGTTTAAATTACTTTATTGTTTATTGTTCTTCAATTACAATTGTCTGCATTTTCTCTCCTCCCCACCCCATCCAACACCACCTCCCTCCCATGCTTCCACCCTCCCCCTTGGTTTGTCCATGTGTCCTTTATAGTAGTTCCTGAAAACCCTTCTTCCCACAATCCCCTGTCCCCTCCCCTCTGACTATTGTTAGATTGTTCTTAATTTCAATGTCTCTGGTTATGTTTTGCTAGATTTTTTTCTTTTGTTGATTATGTTCCAGTTAAAGGTGAGATAATATGGTATTTGTTCCTCACCGCCTGGCTTATTTCACTTAGCATAATGCTCTCCAGTTTCATCCATGCTGTTGCAAAGGGTATAAGCTCCTTCTTTCACTCTGCTGCATAGAATTCCATTGTGTAAATGTACCATAGTTTCTTTTTTTTAAATTATTTTATTGTTGTTCAATTACAGTTGTCTGCATTTACCCTCCCCCCACCGCACCCCAGGCAAACCCACCTTCCTCCCTTGCTTCCACCCTCCCCCTTTGTTTTGTCCATGTGTCCTTTATGGCAGTTCCTGAAACCCTTGTCCTCCTTCTCCCTTTCCCCCTCCCCTCTGGTTACTGCCAGAATGTTCTAAACTTCAATGTCTCTGGTTCTATTTTGTTTCTCTGGTTGTATTTTGCTTGCTTACCTCACAAGCATCTTGGCTGTGACTGATCTGAATTCCCCGGTAGCTGATCTGGCCTCGGTGCCTTTGCTCCTGAGTCCTTATATAAAATCTTTTAACATTTCATATAGTAGAGGCTGCATGAAGAACACAATAAAGATAATGAGGGATGATCTACAGGGAACCAATAGAGGAAAAAAAGGAAGCTGGGACTCAAACCAATAGTGTAGACCAGAAGGAAGAAATAAGAATTCAAAAAAAATGAGGAGGAACTCAGGAACCTCAGAGACATTTGTAAACAACCCAATATCCAGATCATAGGGCTGCCAGAGGACAAGAGGAAGACCAAGAAATTGAACATATTTTTGAACAGATAATGAAGGAGAACTTCCCAGATCTGGCAAAGGAAATAGGTTTCCTGGAAATCCAAGAAGCTCAGAGAACCCCAAAGAAGTGGGACCCAAAGAGGAACACACCAAGGCACATCATAATTACATTACCCAAGATTAAGATTAAGGAGAAAATCCTACCATAGTTTCTTGATCCACTCATTTGCTTGTGGGCACTTGGGTTGCTTCCAGCACTTGGCTATTGTAAATTGTGCTGCCATGAACATTGGGGTGCATAGGTTTTTTTGCATTGGTGTTTCAGGGCTCTTAGGGTATAATCCAAGCAGTGGAATTGCTGGGTCAAAAGGCAGTTCCATTTTTAGTTTTCTGAGGAAATTCTGCACTCTTTTCCACAGGGGCTGCACCAGTCTGCATTCCCACGAACAGTGCACTAGGGTTCCCTTTACTCTGTATCCTCTCCAACACTCATTTGTTGATTTGTTTATGGTGGCCATAATGACAGGTGTGAGGTAGTATCTCATTGTAGTTTTAATTTGCATCTCTCTGATGGCTAGCGATGTTGAGCATCTTTTCATATGTCTCTGGGCCCTCTGTATGTCCTCCCTGGAGAAGTGTCTGTTCAAGTCTTTTGCCCATTTTTTTAATTGGATTTTTTGTCTTCCTGGAGTGGAGTCATGTGAGTTCTTTATATATTTTGGAGAAGAAACCCTTGTCTAAGTTATCATTGGCAAATATGTTTTCCTATATAGTTGGTTCTCTTTTCATTGTAATGCTGTTTTCTTTAGCCATGCAGAAGCTTTTTAATTTGATGAGGTCCTATTTGTTTATTCTTTCCTTTATGTCTCTTGCTCAAGGGGACATATCAGTGAAAATATTGCTGCATGGAATGTCTATATTTTCCTGCCTATGTTTTCCTTTAGGACTTTTATGGTGTCATGACTTATGTTTAATTCTTTTACCCATCTTAAATTTATTTTGTATATTGTGCAAGTTGGTGATCAAGTTTCTTTTTTTTTTGCATATAGCTGCCCAGAACTCCCAACACCATTTGTAGAAGATTCTATTTTTACTCTATTTTATGGTTCTGCCCCCTTTGTCCAATATTAATTGACCATAGAGACTTGGGTGTATTTCTGGGCTCTCTGTTCTGTTCCATTGGTCTATGTGTCTGTTCTTATTCCACTACCAGGCTGTTTTGATTACAGTCCTTTGCCCATTTTTTAATTGGATTGTTCATTTTCCTGGCATGGAGGCATGTGTGTTCTTCATATATTTTGGAGATCAAACCCTTGTCTAAGGTATTGGCATATATGTTTTCTCTTATGGTTGGTTTCCTTTTCATTTTGTTTATGTTTGCTTTAGCTGTGCAGAAGCTTTTTAATTTTATGTAGTCCCAGTTGTTTATTCTTTCCCTTATTTCCTTTGTTGATACATGAATGTATCAGTGAAAACATTGCTGTGAGAGATATCCGAAATTTTCCTGCCTATGTTTTCCTCTAGGACATCTATGGTGTTATGACCTACATTTAAATCTTTTACCTACCTTGAGTTTATTTTTCTGTATGGTGTAAGTTGATGGTGTAGTTTCATTTTTTTGCATGTAGCATTCTAGATATCCCAGCACCATTTGTTGAAGTTGCTATTTTTACTCCATTTTATGCTCCTACCCCCTTGTTAAATGTTAATTTACCATAGAGACATGGGCTTATTTCTGCACTCTTTGTTCTGTTCCACTCACCTCTGTGCCTGTTCTTATGCCAGTATCGGACTATTTTGGTTACAGTGGCCTCGTAATATAGTTTGATATCAGATATTGTGACCTCTACCAGTTTGTTCTTCTTTTTTAACATTGCTGAGGCTATTCAGGGTTGTTTATTATTCTATATAAATTTTTGAAATATTTCTTCTATATCTTTGAAATGTGTCTTTGCTATTTTAAGAGGGAATCCATCAAATAAATGGATTGGTTTTGATAGTATGGACATTTTAATGGTGTTGATTCTTCCAATCCATGAGTGCTGTATATGCGTCCAGTATTTTGTTCCCTTCTTTCTACTTTCTCTGGGATTTCTTTCTTGTTGTTCCTCTAGTTCTTGTAGATGCAGGGTTAGGGTGTTTATTTGAAAATTTTCTATCTTTCTTAGGTAGACCTGTATTGCTGTGAACTATCCTTTTGGGACTTCCTTTGCTGTGTCCTGCAGGTTTTGTACTGCTGTGTTTTATTTTTAATTTTTTTCCAGAAACTTTTAAAATTCATTTTGACCTTATTTTTAACCCATTTCATCATTTAATAGCATGCTATTGAGTATCTATGTATTTGAGTGTTTTTGAGTTTCTTCTTTGAGGTTCTAGTTTCAAGTCATTGTGATCTGAAAAGATACTTGATATAATTTTGATTTTCTTTTTTAAAAGATTTATTCATTTTTATATAGAGGATAAGAGAGATTAAGGGATGGCATGTGTGTGGTTGCCTCTTACATGCCCCTACTGGGTACCCGGCCTGCAATCCAGGCATGTGCCATGCCTGGAAATTGAACCAGTGATCCTGTTTCATAGGCCAGTGTTCAATTTACTGGGCCACACCAGCTAGAGCTGGTTTCAGTTTTCTTGAGTTTGTTGAGTCTTGTTTTGTGTCTACTATAACAAGTCTACTATATTGTCTGTCTTTGAAAATGTTCTTTGTGCATTTGAAACGAATGTATATTTTGCTTCTTGGGGAGAGAAGTTCTGTATATATCAATTAAGTCAATATGATCTACAGTGTTGTCCAATGTCACAATATCCTTGTATATTCTTTGCTTGGAAGATCCATTGATTGTTGGCAATGGGGTGTTAAAATCTCCTACTATGAGTATGTTGTCATTGATGTCTTTCTTGAAGTCCTACAAGATTTTTCTTATATATTTTCGTGCTCCTCTGTTGGGTGCATATATGTTTACAAGGGTTATATATCCTTGATGGATTCTTCCCTTAAGTATTATATAGTGTCTTCCTTTCATTTTATATGGCCTCTGTTTTGAAATCTAATTTGTCTGATATAAGTATTGCTATGTCCACTTTTTTAATGTTAATTTATTTGGAATATTTTGTTTTCCATCCTTTCACTTTCAGGTTGTGTAGATATTTTGTTCTGAGGTAGGTCTTTTATAGATGGCATATATGTGGGTTGAGTTTTCTTATATTTTCAGCTATCATATGTCTTTTGATTGGAACGTTTAACTCATTTTCATTGAAGATTTTTATTAATAGGTACTTATCCATTGCCACTTTAACATTTGTATTTTTGTTCTTCTCTCCCTCTTCCTTCATCTTCTTAAAGCAGACCATTTAGCATTTCTTGCTATCTGACTTGGCGGAGATGTGTTCTTTTAGCCATTTTTTTTGGGGGGGGTCTGGGAAGCTCCTTATTTCACCTTCCATTTTAACGAGAGTTTTCCTGGGTAGAGTAATCTTGGTTGCAGGCTTTTGATTTTCATTATTTGGAATATTTCTTGCCATTTCCTTCTGGCATGTAGTGTTTCTGTTGAGTAATCAGCTGATAGCCTTGTGTGTTACTAGCTGTTTCTCCCTTGCTACATTTAATATTCTCTGTCTTTAAATTTTTCTATTTGTATTATGATGTGTCTTGGAGTTGACCACTTTGTATTCATCTTGATGGGGACCCTCTGTGTCTCCTGGACTTGTATGACTTTTTATCTCATCAAGGGAAGTTTTGGGAAGTTCTGTCATAACTTTTTCAAACAGGTTTTCTATCCCCTGCTCCTCTTTTTCTCCTTCTGGTATTCCTAATGGATATTATTACAATTTAATGCTATTCTGCAGCTTCCTTAAACCCTCATTATTTTTTGAGTATTTTTTCATTTTGTTTGTCTGTCTGGGAACTTTTTTCTACCTTGTCCTCCAGCTCCCTGACTTGATCTTCTGCTTCTTCTAGATTGCTCTTAATTTCTTCTACTGTGTTCTTCAATTCAGAAGTTGTATTTTTTCATGATTCCTGGCTCTTATTGATAGTTTATATGTCCTTTTTAATGCTGATGTAGTTTGCAGTAAGTACCTGGTAGCCTCCCTATAGTTCTTTGTAGTTCTCATTGAGCTTATTGAGCTTCCTTATAACCATGATTTTAAGAACTCAGTGTCTAATAATTTACTTGTCTTTGTTTCTTTTAACCCTCTTTCTGGGGATTCTTCCTTTCTTTTATATTGGGGGTTGTTTGTTTGTCTCCCCATTTTAGGTATACTTCTTGTTTTTTTCTGCTTCTTAGATGGATCTGCTTTTATTCCCTGTCTTTGTGGTGTGACCTTCTATTGTAGGAGTCTTGTGAGATTCAGTGTTGCAGTCTCCTTGATCGACTGAACATGATGTTCTTTGGATGTTCTTTATGTTGTTTATGTGAGTTCTCTTGTTGTAATTGTGTTTTGATTGTTGTTGGTTCATTCTTTCATGAGTCCTTCCCTGTGGCTAGCTGAGTGAGAGTCATTCCACCCACCATGTTTCATATGCTGTTGTGCAGGTTCTGCCAGAACAAAACCACACAGCCCAGGAAACAATCCCACCTCTGCAAAAGTAACTTCCTCCCACAATCACACTATCAATAGCAAATGAGCTAGTATGAATAAGGGTGTAAAAAGATTAAGACTATTACTAGAAAGAAAAAAAGGAATATGAGATGACTAACTGAAAGAAAAATTATTTTGAATGGGTAGAGGGAGAAAGAGTAATAAGAATAGAAAATCAGGGCAAGGCAAAGAGAGAAAGTAAAATTTACATAGTAAATAAAAATGTAATGAAGAAGGCAGAATGGAGCGAGAGAAGGAAAGCACATAGTATTAGATTTAAACAGAAAATTTTAAAAATATATATAGTGAGAGAGAGAGAAAAAAGAAAATAATGAAAGAATAGCAACCAAATTGGAGAATAAAGTTCCACCATGGCACTATCAACAACAAATGAGCTTTGATTAATTTAGGTGGGTTGGGACTAAGAGGGAAAAAGAAAGAAAGAAACGCTTAAGAGATGTCTAGAGGAAAAGGAAATGATTTTGAGATGATGAGGGAGAAGAAATACTAAGAGTGAGGAATGAAAACCAGGCTAAGACAGAGAAAATTTAAAATTTGAGACAAAAAAGAAAGGGCAGGAATAAGCAAGAGTGGAGTAAGAGAGGGAATGGTAAAATTTGAGATTTAAAATACCAAAAGAATGAAGATCTAGAGATGAAACTGATGTAATGCAACAACAACCACCCTATCCAAAACCAATGAACTAAAATTGATAAAGACACAGAGAGAGCAAGGATATTTTAAGTGTGGAAAAAGAATGTGAGATGACCAATGACAAGAAAAATGGTTTTAAGAGGAGGAGAAATAGTAAGAGTGTGGGATGGAAAGAAATTGTAGCAAGAGAGAAGGAAAATTTAAAATTAAAGTAAAAGGAGGAAAGAAGAAAGTAAAATGGGGTAAGAAAAGGAAGGAGTGAAATATGAGATTTAAAATAAACTATAATATGAAATCTAGTGACAATATGCACAAAGTTGACGGACAAGAAATGAATGTTGAAAAGCTATGCAGGAGTGAAATATCACAAATTATGAAGACTGTGGTGGAATTTTTCTCAGTAGCATCTAGCATTTACCACTATTTTTGATTTTGGATCTGCCCCTGGTGATGTCAGATGCTGTCCCAATCTGGCCTTAGGCAGCCTATTTGAGACTACTAGGCATCCTCAGTCTGTGGCTGACTCTTTCAGTTGTTAATCTATTCACTCTGTAATCATCAGTCATGCTTAAGGACCACAGAGTGGGGCAGAGTAATTCCTGTGGGCAGGGTTATTACTTCCCCTCATGCTGATGCCACTTGGAGGGGAGTGGTCTCCTTGAGCCAGATGGCTCCTGCAATATGGGGGATGGCTCAGCACCAGTATCCTGGTGGCTTCTCTCTCAGTTCTCTGCTCAAAGTCCTCATCCTCAGTCTCTCCTCAAGTGTCTCTAGTCCACTCTGCCTCCCTTTTGCCAGAGTCCAGGGTAAGTGGCTGCAAATGAAATTTTGTGTCTTGGCCTTTTTATAGGCTCTCTGTTATTCCAGTTGCCTGTCCCTGGCAGAGATAAACTTGTTTCTTTTCACAGCTGGATGTTATCTGGGTTCCTTTCGGGATCTGGTGCTGTAGGCTGGGATGCCAATCTTGGTGTGTAGATCCCACACTTCTCAGGGGAAAACCACTGTCACTGAAATATTCCCTCAACACTTTATTGCCCTCATGGGAGCCCAGCCAACCCCCTTGTATCTCCTCTGCATTCCCTAACAGTCATGTTGTGGTGAGGCTGTTTCTTCTGTCTGTGCATAGGTATGAGGCTTCTCTCCTACTATTGTTCAGTTGTTTATTCTGGATGATTTCTTTACAATTTAGTTGTAATTCCAGATTAGTCGTGGGAGGAGGTTAGTGTAGCTTCCACTTACTCCTCCATCGTCTTGGCTATCCCTTGTACATTTCTTCTAATATTATATTTTTGTCACATTTTATTTCAATTCTGATTTTAAGTATACAGATATAAGATTATATGTCCCAATAGATATATAAAAAGATCTCAATGTCACTAATTGACAGAGAAATGCAAACTAAAACCACAGTGAGATATCACCTCACACATACCAGAATGGCTATCATCAATAAATCAAGAAACAACAAGTGCTGGCAAGAATGTGGAGAAAAGGGAGAACTTTTGCACTGTTGTGGGAATACAGATTGGGGTAGCCACTATGGAAAGCAGTATGGAGATATCTCAAAAAGTTAAAAATAGGATTACCTATCACCCAGTGATTCCACTTCTGGAAATTTATTTGAAGAAGCCCAAAACACTAATTTGAAAGAACATAAGCATCCCTATGTCCATTGCAGCATTCTTTACAATCATCAAGATGTGGAAGCAGCCCAAGTATACATTAGTAGATGAATGGATAAAATAACTATGTGACATTTACACAATGTAATTCTACTCAGCCACAAAAAAGAAGATTTTACCCTTTGCGACAGCATGGGTGGACCTGGAGAGTATTATACTAAGTTAAATAAGCCATTCAGAGAAAGACAAATACCATATAATTTCACTCACATGTGGAATCTAATGAACAAACTGAACTAAAAAGCAAAATAGAGACAGACTCAGATAGGGAGCAGACTGACAGCTCTGCAGGGAGTGGGTGTGTGTTAGAAGATGAAGGATCGAACAAAACAAAAAAAGTACTCATTGACAACAGTGTGATGATTGCAGGGAGGAGTGAACAAGGGGGATAAGATGGTAATGAAAAAAATTTAAAAACACATTGGATCTCTAAAAAGATTACATCTTCCATAAATCTTTATGATTGATACACCTTTATTGTGAATTGTAATTTTAACAACTATAATGACCTTAGACTTTTATATCACTGTTTGTATTTGTCTTGTATATGTGCTTAACTTTTTTCTTTGGCTTATTCTATTTGATAGTTTTAGAATATTAATGATTTGTTGCTGAAGTTGTATTGCTTTAGCAAGGGAAGCCTTTTCAAATTCTCTGTATTCCTTTAACATAATCTCAAGATGATCCAGGCTTATCTTGTACATTTGCAGCTTTAAGTATTGGAACTGGCATCAGAGATTTCTCCATGAATGCCTGGTTTCTTTACATGGGAAACAGTATTTAGAGAAAACAATCTAGGCACATCATAGTTTTTTATAGTTTTAGATAGTTAACTTGTTGTTTTGATAAAATGCTTTGGTAAGAAATTATGCTTGCTTAAGTTTTCCAGTTAGTACACAAATAAATATATAGAGAGAGAAATGGCTTCATAAAAATGACTATGAAGAAATCTTGACATTTTTGTGGCATTGTTTTAAATGAGTATGTAAAACTTTGAAAATTGGTAATATAAAACAGAAATCAGTAAATAGCTATACTAAAGAATGTAAAATGACTGTTTTGTTATAGGAACAAAAAGAAGAAACAAATATGTTTGCCATATAGCCAATTAGGTGCACATGCAGGAAGGGATGTGCTTTCCCATGGGTTTGTCATATACACCAGTTATGCACAACTACATTGCTGGATCTTGACTATTTGCCATTCATTCATTTATCACACACATGCCATGTTCCAAGTACTTAATTACCATTAAATTTAAAGATGCAACTAAAAATTCAGTTTTGGAGGGTGAAAGTCATTAGCTGTCTATGGGAAAGTGTCATTGGCTATATTATGTTTTATAAGCTCATCCTCTTTTCAGTGTTAATACTTAAAATTTTCCAATTGAAGAAACATTTTCATGTGTTATTTAAGAAAACAAAAACTAGAAATCAAAGCATAAACTCAGGTCATATTTAGTTGCCACATTAACTATTAAAATCATTAAAAGACAAATTATTTGAAACAATAATTACTCCTCAGGAAATCTGTAATAAATAAAAAGAACAGTTAGGAAATACTTTTATTGAAATATCACTTTTTTAATTCATCAAGCCTTTGTTCTTAAGGAAGCAAACTGCCATTTCATATCCCTCAAGCCACTGATAAAACCATGCAAGAACATCAGAGAAAAAACAAATCCAAGATAGGTGCCATCCCCCAGGGAACAAAGCACTCCTTTGTTTTATATTTCCATTGGAAATCTGGAGACTTTGCATACAGACATCTTATTTCATGGCACTGTTTCTCAAATTGAGAGATTAAATCTAGCTCTGCATAAAGAGTTTTCAATAAAGTAGGTTGCACAGTTCTGTTTATAGAAAATTGATGCATCATCTGATATGCTAACTTTTGTTACACAAAAGCTCAAAGGAATTTCAACCAACCATTATCTAATCAAGAAAATATTTCTTACCTATCTTGTCCTTGATATAACTTGCTGCCAAATGTAGTTTTGACTATTATATATCATTATTCATTTTAACAAGCAAAGATGGACTCTCTAGTTTTGTTAGAGAAAGTAAAAATTCTTAAAACTATCCATCATTACCAGTGGAAAGCCCTTCAATTTTGTGCATGTTGCAGAATGAATATATGACATCATTTAATGCTATGTTTGTTAAACTATTTTATTTAAGTAGAATTTTTATAATCTTGAAATGCAAACAGATAAATATAACATTTCCACTAAATTTTATTATGTTTATATCCAGCCCTAACTACAGAATAAAGGTTGCATTTCAAGTATTTATTTAGCTATATAATTTACTCTGACTTATAATATCAACATTCCACCTGAATCCAACATAATATTAAGTGCAGAAGGAAGCAAACTCAATATGAGTGGTGGCTTTTGTGTGTATGTGTTTGGTTTTCAAATAAAAAGAAAGTTATCTCAGTCTATCTAACTACTAATTCCTCACAGACACAAAACATGCTTGAGAAAACATGCCTTAGCATATAAAGGGGTTTCTCTCTTCAGAAATGTTTGTACTCAGTCTTCTGGTTTGACTTCTTTCAGGAGGAAAGCAATGTGTGATTATGAAAGAGGGCCTGGGCTGAAGCAGATTTTCAGAAATTCCCCCCTTGAACTTCCTGAACTGTGTGCTCAAAGATGCAAAGTGGAAGTGGCTGAGCACCCAAATTCTGGAACTGATGCTTGGGTTCAGCCCCTGACTCAGGCCCTGTGGGTCTGTGACCTTGGGTGAGTCTCTTCATCTCTTGTGCCTGCATTTCTGTCAAATGAGAAACTTTTTAGATTAAGAGGTTTAAATGAATATCATATGTGAAGTGTTTGGAACAAGGCCTGGCACATGAAAAGTACTACCTATGTGATAGCTACTTTTTATTATGGAAGCTTTAGACCATGAACAGCCACCTGTGTTGTTCATTCATTCAACAAACATTTATTTGTGACTATCGTAAAGAAATGTAATGTGTGCTTTTAGCTTATGTGAATGCAGCTGCATGGTGTCAGGGATAGATAAAACCTTTTATTTTATTTTATTTTATTTTATTTTATTTTATTTTATTTTATTTTATTTTATTTTGTATAATTTAATTTAATTTAATTTTATCCTCACCCACGGACATTTTTTTCATTGCTGTTTAGAGAGAGAGGAAGGGAGAGGAAGAAACACTGATGTGAGAGAGAAGCATTGATTGGTTGCCTCCCATATGTGCCTGGACAGGGGATGCTATGCACACAAACCAGGGATGGTAATCACAACCTAAGTATATGTCCTGACTGGGAATTGAACCCACTATCCTTCCATCACAGGGCAACACCCCAACCAACTGAGCCATACTGGCCAAGGAAGAACCATTTAAACAGCACAGTCATAGCTGTTCACTTCACTAGCAATTGACTCAGAGAGAATGGAAAAACCTAAAAGGGGTTTTCTGGCTATGACTCTACATGGTTTTCATTTTGTGTGTCTTTCCTCATGTGAGCAACTGGCTGTGGCTTTGGTACTTAAAATATCATTACTACTTCTGGTGAGTGCTGTCCAAGCAAAAGCAGGAATCATTCCAAAGTTGATGAGAACTCAAATGATGTTAGGAGGATGCATATGCACATGCACATACATGTATAAACATGCATGCATGCATGTGCATACACATATGCCTGCACAAAATTTGTAAGGATCATGTTACTATATCTATGATTGTCCCCTCCCCATCCCCACTCTGGAATCCCACTCTCTGTATGCCAATCCTTGTGTGTTCTCTGCCAGATAATGAAGTTACACTTGTCAACAACACAGTTTCTGTCCTCAGAAACTAAAGCCTAGTACACATATCCTCAAATTTAATGTATGTAAAAGTTATCTGGGGTGTCTGTTAAAGTGCAACTTCTTGCATCCCTTCCCCAGAGTTTCTGATTCGGTAGATCTGGGGTAAGGCCTGACAATTCACTGCCCAATAAGCAACCCAGGTATTTGAGATGCACATACCCCTAGACCACACAATGGTCTGATGGTCAGGCAAGAGACACTTTTCAGAAAGGATACAGGAATATATCAGAAACCGTTAGTCAGAAGTAAACCCCAATATAATAAGGGAGTTTGAGCAGAAAAGGGAGCCACCATAGCCCACTTGCTATGAGTGGTAGCAGGGATTTTGCCTGAGAGCCCATGGCATAGCCGTCCAGTCCCAGACTGTGCATGCTCCTCCATTTAAGAGCCCTAGCATCTCTTCTGGAGTTCCCATCTAGCTCAGTGGTACTTTATGGTCATAGGTACTTTGATCCCTCTGTTCTAGGAATCACAGCTGGGAGGAACTTTGAGGCAGAGACGTCTTGTGCTCCTCCCTGTTCTGGGTTGTAGAGAAGTCCTTTACCAGGAATTGAGGCAGAGCTATAAGGCAGAGCAGCATGGTCAAGCAGAGAGGCTCTGAATTGGAGCTGTCCAACTCCCAGCCATGGGTAAAATGATCCTCTACAAACAAGATGGGACAGGGTTCAGTGGGGTATGCAGTGAGTTGAGTTCAGAATAGATTCTAAGTTCAATACCTATAGACAAGGTATCAGCCTTGGCCACCAGAACACAGTATGCAATGGGTATGGGTCAGAAGCCACCAAGCATATCCAACACCACAGATCATAAAATTTCATCTTCCACAGAAAAGAATCTTAATAGTTTCTCTAAGAGGAAAACCTAACATTTGTCCTCTTAGTGTATGAATTAAACCTCAAAGGTAGTTTTAAATTATTGACTATAACCAAGTTTTTAGATATCTCTATCAGGGGTTCCCAAAGTGCAGTCCCCAGACCAGTAACATTAGCTTCACCTAAGAACTTATTAGAATTGCAAATTCCCAGGCTTCATGCTAGCTCTGTTGAATCAGAAACTAAGAATGGGGCCCTACAGTGGATTTTGCTGATTCTAAACTTTGAGAACCACTGATTGAGACACGAAGTTCTCAAGCTTGTCCACGCATTGGCCTTACCCATGGGTTCTAACACTACCGGTTCCTAGGTCCCAGCCCAAGCATGGGTGATCCTTGTCTTCAAAATTTTTAAAGATCATAGGTGATCTAACATGCAGACAATTTTGAGAACTACTAAACTGGATTGAGATTAGCTTTTCTCCCATACCGGTGGAAGGGCAATTATAAAGAATTCCAGAGAGTAAAGATTTACTTTTCCCCCGTATAACTTTTCCAGTTTTGTAACCTTCTCACATGTCATATATCTTTCATTTCATGCTCTCTCCAATTTGGTGTTTCCCCTCCCCACCAGAGGTTATTCTATTGTGGCTTTGACTTCCTTCCCCATGCACATTCTCCTTGGATCTTTCTTGAATGAGGGTCATACTTCCTGGGTTGTCTTTTGGTGAGGCTGTCATGGTAGAGGTTTCTGTAAGCAAAAAGGGAAGGATTCTTATGGAGGAAGTGGGCTTCTTCCAGGATGTCAGTTTTTTAGGGGAGAATCTTCAGAGAGAACACCAAAGCTTGGAAGAAGGGACTCCAGCAAGCTCTGGTTACTCTCTGGGGTTCTCCCTCTTGGGCCTAAACGGATTTAAACCAATTTAAACCTCAGTGTGTCAAGGCAGTGATCTTCCCCTTGTTGCCAATTCAGGGGACAGCAATTAGTGATACCTCCAAGGAGACTGCAAAGCTTGAGACCAGGATCTGGTCACTGAAAGTTTGCGGCACCCTGGGAACCCTGCTGTGTTGCTACCTCAGAGGAACTGGATGTAGTTCCATTATCTTTCCTTTCTCTTTATCCTTCATAGTTCATCCCCTAAGGAAGATGTAAAAGGCTAGATGATTCTCACAAAACTGGATTTTCACAGTTTTCAGAATCTATTGCAATGTGTGTGAAATACAATGTTGGAGCAGAGGGGAAAAGGTGGATGTGAGGCAGGTGTGGAGGGGTCACATATTTAATGACTAGACACTTTTTGTTCCCTCTAAAATACTCTAGAAACTTAGAGGATGGCAGTAGCATAAAAGCATGCTGAACTCACTCCCTCCCATGAGCAAACTGAATATACACCTGCATATTGAGAAATTATTCCTGAGAAGACAACCAAGGGCTGAGTGAACAGATTCTGAACAACAAAGAAAAAGAAACAGAATAGAGAAAGTAGGAAGCTTTACGGTATTGAAAGTGCTGGTGAGCACCATTGTTTATATCCCCCACCACCTTGATAGGGCAGGTGGGAGCTCTGTCCAGGTGCTCTGGCTTACCTGCAAGATCACTGCAGTGCATTCCCAGACAAAACTCCCAGAGTCCATCTAAGCTCTGAACAAAGGGAGCAAGCAGAATCAATAGACCATTGCTATACACCCTTGGCCTAACTACCCGGAGTCACTCTAGCTCAGCATGTTGGTGCTCCAAGTGCCAAAAACACTCACTTGGCTTCAATTGGCCTGGGAAAAATACCCACCATATACAGAATTTGCTTCTACACAAGGCCACTTTCTGTACAACACACAAGAAAAAGACTATATAGAGAAGACTAGGGACCAGAGGGGGCTCTCTGGAAACTGTAGAAATTTTAAAGGTTCTGGTGAGCACGACTGTTTACCTCCCTTTCTATCTTGATAGGATGGGTGGAAACTCTGTCCAGTGATCTGGTGTACCTACAAGGTTATTATAGTTCATTCTCAGATTTCCTGAGCCCATTTCAGCTCCAAACAAAGGGAGCAAGCAGGATTAACAGTGAATTACTACATGCACCTGGCTTTACCACCCAGAGCCACTCTAGCTCAGGAGGCCAAAGCCTCAGAAGCCGTAGGGCTTTGCTCAAACTGGCCTATTGAAACCTCCCAGTCCCCATAACCTATATAGTGATTGTTTCTACACAAGACCACTTTTTTCCAAGAATGGGAGAGAGAGTTATATTGTTTAGATCATGTAAACAAAAAGAAATTCAAACAAAATGAAAAGACAGAAGAATATCTCTCAAAAGAAGGAGCAAGAAGAATTTCCAGGAAAAAACAAAATGAAAGAGATTTGCCTGCTAAAAAAAAAGGAAAATGGTAATAAGAATAATCACCAAATCTGTGAGTGGAATAGAAATATTTAGAGTGAACTTCAACAAAGAGTTAGAAAGTATATAATAAAGAAGCAAGCAGACCTCAAGAGTAGAATAACTACAATGAAAACTACACTAGAAGGAATCAACAGCCTATTAGCTAATACAGAATAGATAGGTGACCAGAAAGATGAAAGTCAGATTAGCGAAATCAACCAATCAGAACAGCAAAAAAAAATAATAAAAAATGAGAACATATTTATTTATTTAAACATTTTTATTGTTGTTCAAGTACAGTTGTCTGCCTTTTCTCCCTACTCCTAACCACCACCCCAACTCTTTCCGCCTCCTCCCGCTGTTCCAACCACCCGCCTTGTTATTGTCCATGTGTCCTTTATAATTGTTCCTGTAAACCCTTCACCCTTTTCCCCCATTATCCCCTTCCCTCTCCCCTCTGGTCACTGTCAACCTGCTCTCAATTTCAATGAGTTTGGTTATATTTTGCTTGTTTGTTTGTTTTGTTGATTAGGTTCCAGTTAAAGGTGAGATCATATGGTATTCATATTTCACCACCTGGCTTATTTCACTTAGCATAATGCTTTCCAGTTCCATCCTAGAAGATGGTTTCACCAGTCTTCAATACCACCAACAGTACACTAGGGTTCACTTTCTCCAAAACCTCTGCAACAGTTGTTTGTTGCTTTGTTTATGATGGCCATTCTCACTAGTGTGAAGTGGTATATCTCACTGTGGTTTTAATATCCATCTCTCTGACGGCTAGCAATACTGAGCATCTTTTCATACATTTCTGGGTCCTCTGTATGTAGTCTTTGGAGAAGTGTCTGTTCAAGTCATTTGCCCATTTTTTAATTGGTTTATTTGTATTAGAGTGGAGTCATGTGAGTTCTTTATATATTTTAGAGATCAAACCCTTGTCTCAGGTAGCATGGGCAAATATATTTTCCCATATGGTTGGTTCTCTTTTCGTTTTAATGCTGTTTTCTTTAGACGTGGAGAAGCTTTTTATTTTGATGAGGTCCCATTTGTTCATTCTTTCCTTTATGTCCCTTGCTCTAGGGGACACATTGATGAAAATATTGCAGCACAGAATGTCTGAGATTTTCCTGCCTATGTTCTCCTCTAGGACTTTCATGGTGTTATAATTTATATTTAAGTCTTTTATCCACCTTGAATTTATTTTTGTGTATGGTGTAAGTTGGTGCTTGAGTTTCATTTTTTTGCATGTAGCTGTCCAGCTCTCCCAACACCATTTGTTGAAGAGGATATTTTTGCTCCATTTTGTGCTGCTGCCCTCTTGTCAAATATTAATTAACCATAGAGACTTGGGTTTATTTCTGGGCTATGTATTCTGTTCCATTGGTCCACGTGTCTGGTCTTATGCCAGTACCAGGATGTTTTGATTACAGTGGCCTTGTAAGACAGTTTGACACAGGTGCTGTGATCCCTCCTCTTTGTTCTTCTTTCTCAAAATTGCTACAGCTATTCGGGTTCATTTATGGTTCCATGCAAATTTTTGAAGTGTTTGTTCTTATATCTGTGAAATATGCCATTGGTACTTTAATAGGTACTGCATTGAATCTATAAATTGCTTTAGGTAGTATGGAAATTTTGATGATGTTAATTCTTCCAATCCACGAACATGATATATGTTTCCATTGGTTTGTGTCTTCCTTGATTTCTCTCTTCAGTGTTGTGTAGTTTTCTGAGTACAGGTCTTTTACCTCCTTGGTAAGATTTATTACTAGGTACTTTATTTTACTTGCTACTATAGGAAACTGCATTTTCCCCCTGATTTCTGATTATGATAGTTCATTTTTGGTGTATATAAATGCCTTCAATGTCTGAATATTCAATTTGTATCCCCCTGTTTTGCTAAATTCACTTACTATGTAGAGTAATTCTTTAGAACTACATAGACTAGTTCTTTAGTAGTGGAAAGTGTAGGCTTTTCTATGTACACTATCATATCATCTGCAAACAGTGACAGTTTTACTTCCTCTTTTCAAATTTGGATGCATTTTTTTTATGTATTTTTCTTGTCTCATCACTGTGGCTAGGAGTTCCAATAATATATTTAATAGAAGTGGGAAAGTGGACATCCTTGTCTTGTTCCTGGTCTTAGAAGGAAAGCTTTCAATTTTTGCCTATTAAGTATGACATTGGCTGTAGGTTTCTCATATAAAGCCTTTATTATGTTGAGATATGCCTCCTCTACTCCCACTTTACTGAGTATTTTTAATATGAATGTGTGCTGTACCTTATCAATTTTTTCTGCTGCTATTGCTATGATCATGTGATTTTTGCCCTTGCTTTTGTTTATGTGATGTTACATTTCTGAATTTGCAAATATGGTACCATCTTTGCATCCTGAGGATGAATTCCACTTGATCATGGTGTATGATCTTTTTAGTGTATTGCTGGATGCAGTTTGCCAATATTTGTTGAGGATTTTAGCATTTATGTTCATCAGCCAAATTGCCCTATAGTATTTTTTTTCTTTGCTGTGTCTTTTTCTGGTTTGGAGATTAGGATGATGCTGGTTTCATAAAAAGTATTTGGATGCACTCCAATGTTCATAGCAGCACAATTCACAATAGCCAAGTGCTGGAAACAACCTAAGTGCCCATCTACAAATGAGTGGATCAAGAAACTATGGTACATTTACACAATGGAATTCTACACAGCAGAAAGGAAGAAGGAGCTTATACCCTTTGCAACAGCAAGGATGGAGCTGGAGAGCATTATGCTAAGTGAAGTAAGCCAGGCTGTGATGGACAAATACCATATGATCTCACCTTTAACTGGATCATAATCAACAAAAGCAGAAAGCAAGCAAAACATAACCAGAGACATTGAAATTAAGAACAGTCTAACAATAGCCAGGGGGGAGTGGGGAGGGGACAATGAGGAGAAGCGTTTTGAGGAACCACTATAGAGGACACATGGACAGAACCAAGGGGGAGGAGGGAGGCTGGGGAGGGAGATGGGGTTGGAAGGGGAGGGAGGAGAAGAGGGGAGAGGATGCAGATAACTGTAATTGAACAACAATAAAGTAATTATTAAAAAAAAAAGAAAAAGACAGATAGCTCCGCAGAGCGAACACTTTGAGAGAAAATATTGTTTTTGCATGTGAAAAAAAAGTATTTGGGAGTCTCACCTCTTCTTGGATATTTTGCAATAGTCTTTGAAGTCTAGGGTTAGCTCTTCCTTAAATGTTTTGTAAAATTCTCCTGTGAATTCTTCTGATTCAGGGCTTATTGTGTGCCAGTAGTTTTTTGACTCTGCTTCAATTTTATCAGCTGTTATTCGTCTGTTCAGGCTTTGTGCTTCTTCTTCATTCAGTTTTGGAAGATTACATTTTTCTAGAAATTTATCCATTTCACCCAGGTTTTTAAATCTCTTGGCATTTAGTTGTTCATAGTAATTTCTTTTTTTTTTCTTAAAGATTTTATGTATTTATTTTTATTTTTATTTTTATTTATTTTTATTTATTTTTTTATTTTTATTAATTTTTTTTGTTTAATTACAGTTATTTGCAGCCTCTCCCCTCCCCCCTCCCTTCCCCTCCGATTCCACCCCCCAACCTCCCTCCTCCCCCTTAGTTCTGTCCATGTGTCCTCTACAGTGATTCCTGAAAACTCTTCTCCCCATTGTCCCCTCCCCCCTCTCCCCTGTCTATTGTTAGACTGTTCTTAATTTCAGCGTCTCTGATTATGTAATTTCTTATAAACATTTGTGTATACGTGGTATCAGTTGTAATCTCTCCTCTTTCATTTAAGATTTTTTTATTTGGGTCCTTTCCCTTTTTCTTGATGAGTCTGGTTAAAGGCTTGTCAATTTTGTCCATCTTTTCAGAAATCCAGCTCCTGGATTTATTGATCCTTAGAATTGTTCTTTTAGTCTCTACGTCATTTAATTCTGCTGTGATCTTGGTTAGTTCCTTGCATCTACTGGCTTGGGCTTTGTTTGTTGTTTTTCCTGCATTGCTTGTAGATGTAGGTTTAGGTTGTTTATTTGAAAGGTTTCTATCTTTTTTAGGTAAGCCTGTATTGCTATTAACTTCCCTCTCAGGATTGCCTTCACTGCGTCCTTTAGATTTTGAATGATTGCTTGTACATTTTCATTTGTTTCCAGAAACTTTTTGATTTATTCCCTGATCTTTTTATTAACACATTTATTGTTTAATAGCTTGCTATTCTATCTCCACGAATTTTACTGTTTTTTAGTTTATTACTTGAGGCTGGTTTCTAATTCCCATCCATTGTGAAAAAAGAAAATTTTTGATATGATTTCAATTTTCTTGAATTTGTTGAGGCTTGTTTTGTGTTCTATTATGTGGTCTATCATTCAAAATGCCCCATGTGCATTTGAAAAGAGTATAGATTTTGCTTCTTTGGGATGAAAATTTGTATATATCTGTGTGTGTGTGTATATATATATATATATATATATATATATATATAAAATCAGTTAACACCATTTGATCTAGGGCATTATTCAATGCCATAATGTCCTTGTTAATGTTTTATTTGAAAGATTTATGCATTTTTGACAGTGGGTGTTAAATTTCTCTAGTATAAGTGTGTTGCTGTCTATATCTATCCTGAAGTCCTCCATGATATTTCTTATTTCTTACTATTTCTTATTTGGTTGCTCCTATGTTGGGTGCATATATGTTTACAATGTTTATGACTCCTAGATGAATTCTTCCCTTGAGTATTAAGAAGTGACCTTCAATGTCTCTTTTTATGGCTCTTGTTTTGAAGTCTATTTTGTCTGATATAAGTATTGCTACCCCAGCTTTTTTCCTGTCCATTTGCTTGGAATATTTTTTTTACCAAATCTTTACACTCAGTCTGTGTAGGTCTTTTGTTCTGAAGGGGGTCTCTTGTAGGCAGCATATATGCAGGTCATGTATTGTTACCCAGTCAGTTACCCTATGTCTTTTTATTGGCACATTTAATCCATTAACATCTAAGGTTGTTATTGATAGGTACTTTTATTTTTCTCCCTTTGTACCTGTGTTCCTCTGTCTCTCACTCTTTTTCTCCCTTTTCTTAAAGTAACCCTTTTAGCGTATCTTGCAGTGCTGGCATGATGGAGGTGTACTCTTTCATTCTTCTTTTGTCTGGGAAACCCTTTACTTCACCTTACCTTTTAATTGAGAGCCTTGCAGGGTTGAGTAGTTTTGGTTGCATGCCTTTGCTTTTCAATACTTGAAATATTTCTTTCCATTCTCTCCTGGATTGGAGTGTTTCTATTGAGAAATGAGCTGCTAGCCTTATTGGAGCTCCATTGCATATTACTTCTTGTTTCTTCCTTGCTGCTTTTAAGATACTTTCTTTGTTTTTAAAACTTGACATTTTCATTATGATGTGTCTTGGAGGTCTCTTCGGGTTAATCTCGATTGGGACCCTCTGTGATTCTTGAACTTGCATGTTTTTCTCCTCTCTAAGACTGGAAAGTTTTCTGTCATTTTTTCAAACAGGGTTTCTAACCCTTCCTCCTTTTCTTGTTCTTCTGGTATTCCTATGATTCAAATGTTGTGTTTCATGTTATCTTGGAGTTCTTTTTAGGTATCTTCATTTTTTTTTTAGTCTTTTTTCATGCAGCTGCTCTACCTTGGTGATGCTTTCCACCTTGTCATCCAGTTTACTATGGCAGTCCTCTGCTTCATTCAGCCTGTTTGTAATTCCTTCTACTGTGTTTTTTGTTTTAGAAATTGTATTTTTCATTTTCTCCTGGTTTTTGTTTATAGTTGCTATTTCCTTTTTCATACTATTGTAGTTCTCCCTCAGTTCCTTGTAGTTTGTCTGTGAGTTCCTTGAGCATCTTTATAACCATTATTTTGAATTCTATATCTGATAGTTTGCTTACCTTCATTTATTTTATTTGTTTTAGTGAGGAGCCTTCCATCCTTTTGATTGCAGGTTATTTTTTTGTCTCCCCATCTTCGGTGACTCTTGCACTTCCTGATGTTCCACTTTGCTAGCTGTCTTTGTAAGATGAACTTCTATGGTAGGAGTTCTATGGTATTCAGTAGTGAGGTCTTTTTGATATCATTGTCTAAATGCTCTAGGGTTCCCCTCTCTTCTTTTTGCGTGGGCTCTCTTGTTGTACTTGGGTTTTTACCTTTTGGTCGTTTCTTTGTTGGTGGGTTCTCTCCTCCAGCAGGTATACTGATGTTCATAGCTCTCACCTATTCTTGTATGTGATCAGTGGCAGGGGGAAGGTGAAATGAATGAAGACAATGGGAGAGTATTCTATGTCATTTAAAGTACCATCAAGTAGAGCAGAGATAGAAGATAGAGTAGAGATAGTAAGACTCTTGTTAGAGGAGAGTAGGATTGTTAGCTGAATCCAGAAAACAAAGTATTCGTGCAAGAGCTTGTGTTACATGATGAGATATTGTGAGAATAAAGGATAGAAAGTAGGCATAGTGTGAGAGAGAACAGGGTTAACCACAACACTAATAAGGCTCAGGAAGACAGTGAAATGGATTAAGACCAGTGAAGGTTGCTGTGCAGTATATAACATTATATGGAGCAACAATTATTTACAATAGTACTAGAACAACAATAATATGACAAGAAATATATGATCTGAATAACAAGAATAGAAACTACACAACCAAGAGTAGTGTGTTATTGGATCATGAATGAAGGGAAAGAAGGGAAGTTAAAATACAATATGAAAGAGAGAAAAAGAAAAATCAGTCAAAGAATGCAATTAAATAAACAAAACGAAGGAAACTAAACAGAAAAAAAATAAAAAATACTAATAAAACAAAAGAAGTAAAAATAATGAAAAATAATAATACAAATAAACAATAAAATATAAGTTCTATAGCATAGCAAAGTGAAATTTGTCTCACTTTCTCAGTTGTTGGAGTTAGCCTTGTGCTCCCTCTCTTGATCTGTCTCTGGTCTTTTCACAGCTCCAGGTCTTATTGTCTCATACTTGGGGGAAAAAAAAATAAAGGAGGGGAATAAAAAAACTTCATGGTGACTTTAAACCCACCCAGCTCATTTTGCTGTTCTTCCTGGATGCCACAGGCAGAGTGGGCTGGGCTTTGCTTTTCTCCCTTTCTGTGGTTTTGTGAGGATGGAGGCCAGGTCTGGGCCCCAATATTCACAGTTACCCAGCTTTCAGCCCAGTCCTCTCTGCACTGCTAGAGGCCAGCACTTTTAATCCACCACTTGTGCTCCCAGTGTGGTGCACTGATAAGGGGCAACTCATACCTCACCTCTTCTTTCTTTGCTGGCTTGGGTGCTGTGCACTCTCTAATTATTTTCAGGGCAGTTCAGCTCCCCCACTAAATTAAGTCTCTCTCTTGGGATTGCTAACCTCCTGAGCCCTGCTTCCCTCCTCTGAATAGTCCATGCAGTGCACTTCCTCCTTCCTCCTCATTAGCCTTAAACAGTGGAAGAGAGCCTTTTTTAGTTTTTGAGTAAAATCCTCTTGCTTAAGCCCTCCATTCTTTTTTTTTTCCATGATAAAGTAATGATTTTTCAGGTTCATTTTTTTAAATTTTGTAATCTTTATTTCTTTTTTCTAATTTTTAATATTTTAATTGTTCAAGTACAGTTTTCTGCCTTTTCCCCCCACCCCAGCCCAACCCCCCAGCCCTCCCCGCCTCCCTCCTGCCTCCCCTCCTGCCCCATTATTGTCCATGCGTCCTCTATAATTGCTCCTGCAAACCCTTCACCTTTTTCTCCTAAAATTCCCTCCCTTCTCCCCTCTGGTCACTGTCAGCTTTCTCTCAATTTCAATGAGTTTGGTTATATTTTGCTTGTTTGTTTGTTTTGTTGATGAGGTTCCTATTAAAGGTGAGATCATATGGTATTTCTCTTTCACTGCCTAGCTTATTTCACTTAGCATAATGCTTTCCAGTTCCATCCATGCTGTTGAAAAGGGTAGGAGCTCCTTTTTTCTTTTTGCTGCATAGAATTCCATTGTATAAATATACCATAGTGTTTTGATCCATTTATTTACTGATGGGCACTTAGGTTGCTTTCAGCACCTGGCTATTGTAAATTGTACTGCTATGAACATTGGAGTGCATAGTTTCTTTTGGATTGGTGTTTCAGGGTTTTTAGGATTTAATCCTAGCAGTGGAATTGCCAGGTCAAAAGGAAGATCCAGTTTTAGTTTTCTGAGGAAATTCCATACTGTTTTCCATAATGGTTTCACCAGTCTGCAATACCAAAAACAGTGTACTAGGGTTCCCTTTTCTACACAACCTCTCCAACATTCGTTGTTCATTGTTTTGTTTATGATGGTTATTCTCAGTGGTGTGAGGTCATATCACATTGTGGTTTTAATTTGCATCTCTCTGATTTAAGCCCTCCATTCTTAACAAACACCTGGTTTTTCACAGAATCCAACTTTCTAACCAGACCAGAGATTATCGGGTCAAGGTCTGACACGGCCCTACACTTCTCCCTTCTCTAGGTGTCACTTGGCTCCCCAATTTCTCTGGTAATGACTCAGCTGGCATCCACAGTCCCAGCAGGTGAATACTGTCTCTATGTGTCTCCCACTTTGTTTTTATTCCCTCCCACCCCCACAACCTCAAGCATCCAGGTCCCTCCTGGTGCCATGCTGCCCTCCCTGCTTTGGTGGTGAAGGGAACTGGTGATCTGGCTCTCCTCCAAGGATCCTGTGGCACAAACTAGTCTGGGGGCCACAGCAGTCTTAGTTCCGGTGCAGGTCCTGGGAACTTACTGTCCCAGTGCAATCTCCTTACTGTCTGTTTTTCAATGTCCTCTACAATTTTTGGCCTCCATACTTCATATAAGCTGGGATTTCATTGGCTGTTCACTGTGTTCCTCAGAGGATCGGCTAGGTGTTCCAGCTGAGCACAGGGAAAAGTGAGCTCTGTTCCCACCTACCTGGCCACCATATTTCATCCCCTGTTTACTACTTTTAGGGCCAGAGGAAGGGAGAGAGAGAAAAATAACAATTTTTGTTAAAATGTTATTTTGTTATTTTTGTTTGAGAGAGAAACATTGATTGGTTGCCTTCTGAATGAGCCATCTACCAGAGATGGAACCCACCACCTACTTATGTTCCCTTACCAGGAATCAAACCCACAATCTTTTGATATATGGGACAATGGTCCAGCCAACTGAGCCACCTGGCCAGGACTTCACATTTATTTTTAATGATCACTTCATTTTTTTAAAAAAAAATGTTTTATTGTTGTGTATTCTATTAAAAATTTCTCAGTATTTTCCCCATTTGCTCTCCCCACCCCACCCCCCACACCCTCAGTCTATGCCCACTTTGTTATCCATGTCCATGGTCATTCATACATGTATTTTGACTAATATCTTCCTCTTATTTCCACCATTCCTCCAAGCCCTGACCTATCCTCTGGTAGCTGTTAGTCTTTTCCCTGTTTCCATGTCTCTGCTTCTGTTTTGCTCATTAGTTTATTTTGTTGTTTAGATTCCTCTTAAAAATGAGATCATGTTCTATTTGTCTTTCACCAACAGGATTATTTTACTTAGCATAATGCTCTCCCAGTTTTTCAATCCATTCATCTACTGATGGGTACCTTAGGCTGTTTCAAGTAATTGGCTATTATAAATAGTGCTGCTATGAACATAATGGTGTATACATTTTTTTGAATTGGTGTTTTGGGATTCTTCAAGGATATGCCCAGTAATGGAATTGGTCAAAAGGCAGTTCCAAATTTAATTTTTTGATGAAATTTCATATTGTTTTTTACAGTGGCTGCACCAGTGTGCATTCCCACTAACAATGCCATAGGGTTCCCTTTTCTCCACATCTTCATCAGCATGTGTTGTTTGTTGATTTATTAATGATAGACATTTTGAAAGATGGGAGGTGATATTGTGTGTTTTTTAAAGATTTTATTTATTTATTTTTAGAGAGAGGCGAAGGAGGGAGAGACACATCAATGTATGGTTGCCTCTCATGTGGCCCCTACTAGGTACCTGGCCCACAACCCAGGCATGTGCCCTGACTTGGAATTGAACTGAGAACCCTTTGGTTCTCAGGCTGGCACTCAACCCACTGAGCAACACCAGCCAAGGCTCATTTTGGTTTTAATTTGCATTTCTCTGCTGGCTAGTGATGTTGAGCAATTTTTCCTATGTGTATGCATTATCAGTATGTCTTCCTTGGAGAAGTGTCTATTTTCCTTTTCCTATTTTTTTATTGCCTTGTTTGTCTTCCTGGTGTTGAGTCATATGTGTACTTTATATATTTTGAAGATCAAAACCTTATACAACATATCATTGGCAAATATGTTCCACCATATAGTCAGTTCCCTTTTCATTTTGATGATGGTTTTACTAGCTGTGTAGAAGATTTTTAATTTGATGCAGTCCCATCTGTTTGCTTATTTTTTCCTTTATCTCTCTGGCCCTAGGAGATGTATCTGCAAAAATATCCCTATTTGAGATATCTGAAATTTTACTGCCTATGTTTTCTGCTAGGACTTTTATGAAATCACAATTTATATTTCAATCTTTTTTCATTCTGAGTATATTCTGGTGTATGGTGTAAGTAGCTAGTTCTCTTTCTTTCTTTCTTTCTCATCTTCCTTTCATCTTTCTTTCCTTTCTTCCTCCCTCCCTCCCTCCTTCCCTTCCTTCCTTCCTTCCTTTTTTGTCTTTCCTTTCTTATTCTTCTTCTTTTTTTTTTGCATGTACCAGCCTAGTTCTCCCAACAGCTATTTTTACTCCATTGTATGCTTGTTCCCCTTTGTCAAATATTAATTGACCACAGAGACTACGGTTTATTTCTGGGCTTTCTATTCTGTCTCATTGATCTATGTGTCTGTTCTTATGCCAGTACAAAACTGTTCTGATTAGAGTGGCCTTGTAATACAGTTTCATATCAGGTATTGTGATTGTTTATACTTTGGTCTTAAAATTGCTGCAGCTATTGGGGTCATTTTTGGTTCCATATACATTTTTGAAGTGTTTGTTCTATATCTTTGAAATATTCCATTGGTACTTTAATAGTTATTGTATTGAATCTATAGATTTCTTTGGATAGTGTGGATATTTTAATGATATTAATTCTATCAATTTATGAATAGGATAAATGCTTCCATGATAGTCATTCTGACAGGTGAGAGATGGTATTTCATTGTGTATTTTCTTTGCATATCTTTGATAATTAGTGATGTTGAGCATCTTTTTGTTGGTCTATTGACCATCTGTATGTCCTCTTTGGAGAAGTGTCTATTTAGATTATTTGACCATTTTTTAAATGGGTGTTTTTTTGGTGTTAAATTTAGTAAGTACTTTATAAATTTTGGATAATAATCCCTTATCATATGTATCAGTGATTATGTTCTCCCACTCCGTGAGTTCCCTTTTTATTTTGTTGATAATTTCCTTTACTGTGGAAAAACATTTTAGTTTGATGAAATCCAGTTTTTTTAAATTTTTTTCTTTTGCTTCCCTTGCCTGGGGAGATATATCTGATAGAAATTTCTGGAAGCCACAACAAGGATTCTAAGAAGGCAGTGAGATAGGTGGGAGTGGAGCCGACTTCCCCCTGCCCACTAGTGAAACACCTCGCTGATCTTCTGAGGAACAGAGTAAACAGCCAATGGTATTTCAGCATATATAAAGATTGGAGACGAAAAATTATTGGTACATTGAATGATTTAAGGGTGAGATATTAAAACCTGGACCTGTGAAAAGACCAGAGTTAGACCCAAACAGGGGGTCATCTGAAAAAACACAGATAATTAGAAAAATTTCACTTTGATACTCCAGAGAACTTGCAAGATGGGAGCAGTGAACAACAGTATACCTGGTAGAAGAGGAAATCCACCAACAAAAAACAATGGAAGAAAGTGAAGGAGAAAGTAGAACCCATACTAACCTCAATCCATGACTGACCTGGAAATACAATCAATTGGTGGAGAAATTACCCACAACAAACAACTAAATAAGAGTGAGACAGAAGCCTCAAAACCTTGTTCACACAAAAGAATTAGCTTCAACACAACCTGTCTACATCTGCAAAACAGAATACAAGTTGTGGTGGATGAAGTGACACTCAGTTAACCAGCTGGAGGGAAGGACCCACCAAAGAAAGATGCAACAACAACCAAAACCCAAAGACACACAGAGAGCCAACATAAATGACAGTCCAAGACCAGCCATCTCAGATGATTAGGGAGACTGCACCACTGATTCTCACAGTGGTGCATACCATAAACCCAGGGAGTCAGAACAGATCAATTTAAGAAGCAGTGGCTAACAAGAAGAGACTGACAAACAATGTGAAGAGAAAGAAAGAACCCCAAATGAAAGGAAAGGAGGAAACACTAGAAGGAATGATAAATGAGAGACAAGTCAACTATCAGATATTGAGTTAAAAGCAATGGTTATCAGGAAGCTCAATGAGATCACAGAGGACTACCAGAAACTATAGGGAAATTACAATGAACTCACTGCAAACTATATCAGCATGAAAAACGAAATAGAAACTAGCCACAAGGGCCAAGAGGAAATGAAGAATACAATTTCTGAACTGAAGAACACAGTATAGGGAATCAAAAGCAGGCTCAATGAACACAGGATTGGATCAGTGAGCTGGAGGATAAGGTTAAAAAAAAAACACCCAGAAAGAGCAAAAATAGGAAAAGAGGCTAAGAAAAAATGAAGAGGGATTAAGGGAAATGCAGGACAAGATGAAACATATAATATCCGTATAATAGGGATACCAGAAAAAGAAAAAGAAGAACAAGGGACAGAAAACCTGTCTGAAAAAGTAATGATGGAAAACTTCCCTAATCTGATAAGAGAAAAAGTCACACAAATCGGGAAACACAGAGAGTCCCAATCAAGAGGAACACAAAGAGACCCACTTCAAGACACATCATAATTAAAATGGCAAAATTCCAAGACAAAGAGAGGATCTTAAAGGCAGCAAGGGAGAAACAGAAAGTAACATACAAGGAAGCCCCAATAAGGCTAGCAGCTGATTTCTCAATGGAAACGCTCCAAGCCAGAAGAGAATGGCATGAAATATTCTAAATAATAACATTTGCAAAACAATAAACGTAATACATCACATAAACAAAAGTAAAGACAAAAATCGCATGATCATATCAATAGATGCAGAAAAAGCATTCGATAAGGTACAACATCCATTTATGATAAAAACACTTAGCAAAGTGGGAATAGAGGGAGCATTTCTCAACATAATAAAGGCCATATATGGGAAACCTACAGCCAACATTATACTCAATGGACAAAAACTAAAATCTTTCCCAGTAAGATCAGGAACAAGACAAGGTTGCCCACTATCACCACTTCTATTGAACATAGTTCTGGAAGTTTTGGCCACAGCAATCAGACAAGAAAAGGAAATAAAAGGCATCAAAATTGGAAAGGAGGAAACAAAACTGTCATTGTTTGCAGATGACATGATACTGTATTTAGAAAATCCTATAGACTCCGCCAAAAAACTACTCGATCTAATAATTGAATTTGGCAAAACAGCAGGATATAAAGTCAATATCCAGAAATCAAAGGAATTTTTGTATACCAACAGTGAAACAGGAGAAGAAGAAATCAGGGAAAAAAATCCCATTTGATATAGCAACAAAAAAAAAAAAATAAAATACCTGGGAATAAACCTCACCAAGGAGGTAAAAGACCTGTACTCAGAAAACTACACAGCACTGAAGAGAGAAATCATGGAAGACACAAACAAATGGAAACATATACCATGCTCATGGATTGGAAGAATCAACATCATCAAAATGTCCATACTCCCCAAAGCAATATATAGATTCAATGCAATC
>PVJI01007406.1:0-37069 GCA_004026765.1 Micronycteris hirsuta
GCCGGTGCTAAGAGCAAGGTAAAGTGCTCCGTCCCACTGCTCACATGAAGAGTGGAACCCAGTTCCTCTACCGAAGTCAAACAAAGGGAGAGGTTGGACTAAGGGGTTCACTGTAATCAAGCTGGAATTGGAAAAAAAATTTCCCATAGAAAACTGGTAAATGTGGTGATTATTTAAAGGCCAGCAATTTTCAACCTTTTTCATCTCATGGCACACATAAAATAATTATTAAAATTCTGTGCACACCAAAAAATACATTATATTTTTTGCTGATCTGACAAAAAATAGATATACATTTGATTGATTTACATAAAAATAATAGTAATTACCTACCCATTTTGCTCCAAAGTGACTTTTTAAAAAATAGGTGCCTATACTTATATGTAAGAATTTCTGGCACCAAGAATTAACCAATCAGATGCAACCTTATTGTGAAACGTGACCAAAAAATGTAACTCTATTATATGACCTATGTACTTATGGTTCAAGACAGGGCATTCACACTAGACAGCTATTGTTGCATTAGCTATTGTCATAAATTTATTAATATTTGACAATCTAAAGAAAAAGAAGTACTGACTAGTCAGGTATTGCACATTTTAAAAATTCTTGTGGCAAACTGGTTGAAAATCACCACATTAGGCATGTTATGTTAAATTGAATTTTGAATAGCATTGATTCTATGGGAAAATGCATTCAAAGTTTCCAAATTTACCAAAGAACTTTTGGAATACAAATTGTATAAATGTAGAGATTGCCTATATAAAAAATGACCATTCATTATTGGTGTGCACACTTATTTTTCTAGTATTATATTTGAATATTAGGAGAAACATACATTCATGCTAGAATGTAACTTTTTATAATAGTAGTTAAATAGTACTACATGGTTGGGTTGGGTATTCCTGAGACACTTTTTCAGGGTCCTTCTTGAAATTGCAAAAGTTTCTGTCATGTTAGTAGTTCTTTAAATGTCTCTAGGTTATATCCATATGTCTTTACTCACCAGTTGTAAAGTGCAAAATTATGATCTTATGGAGTCCTCCTTGTTGACGAGAGCAACAAGGACAGATCAGAGTTCCAACTGTGACCATAACTGTTTGGATGACCTAGAAATGAGCATGTCACTGCATCTCCCTGGAATGCTGTTTTTTTCTACAAAGGGAATGGTTCAGTAAGATGTTCTTCAAGGTCCCTACCAGTCACCACCATCTATTCTTCTCTCAGGTGCCTTGCCTGGGTTCTGGTTATTCTTTAACAGATTAGCCCCAAACAGTGATTTAAACAACAACCCTGTTACAGTATCTCACCACTGTGTGCATTGTGAGGGCAGGGCTCAGAGAAACAATTCTTCAGTTCTACATGGAGTCAATGAAGGCCACAGGTATTTGGCTGGGGGATGGGCTGGTCTGAAGGTTGGAGTGAAGACTGCCTCACTCTCACGTCTAGCATCTTGACCAGGATGGCCGAAAAGCGGGGCTTAGCTGAAACGATCGATCAGATAGCTTATATAGGGCCTCTCCAGCACAGTGGTCTTAGCATGGTGAGACAGGGGGCTCAGATAAGGAAGCTGAGCTTTCCCAAAGAGAGTACTCCAAGAAACAGGAATGGAAGCAGCCAGTCTCTCAAAGCCCGGGACCAGAAACTGTCAGTGTCACTCCCACTGTACGATATTGGTCAAATAGTCTGATCCCGCCAAGTTCTAGAGAACGAGATATAGATTCCCACCTAGAGTCATCTTTAATCCGCCACAGCCTGTATCTAGAAATTGATACCAGTGGTAACACTCCCGACTCCCTCTGTCCAATGTTTCACAGTAGAAACTAAAGAGATAAAAAAGAAGGAACAGTTTCTGCCTTCAAAAAAGGTAACATTTTGACAAAAAGAAAAAAATGGCAAAGGAAGCATTCCTTTCCTGCTTAACCTAACTCAAGTTGATTTATTCTTTTATTAATAGAGCATTTATTGGTAAAAGCATGGAAAAATGCCACATAAAATGCATGTATAGATATAAACAAATTATTTCCATGTGCACCAAGTCTGGAAGGAAAGAGAAAAAAAATTTTAGGACATATGATTCATTTTCAATTTTTTAATGATACAGTAGGGTCAATATTACATACATCTGTAATTCTTAGGTAAAACACTATAAAACTTTATTCAACAAGTAATCTATAGGGTATATCTGTCAATTCTAGTCTTATAGTCAACTAATCCTCTAGCATATTAGACTCTTACAACTAAGAATAAAAACCCAACCTCTAAGAACTGGTAACTAGAGCCACCGTTCATAATGTAATATGGAAATGTGAATAGAAACAAGAATTATTTAAATACATGATTAAAGTAAGTTTCTGATCACCTCGTCCTTTCTTGAATAGATCATTTATTTCAAACGATGATACTCCTCTTAGTCTAAATGAAGTAAATTAACAATGCAGTCTAGAATATTTCACACTGAAACAATCAGGTCACAGATCCTTTGGGTCATCTAAAGCATGCCCCCTCTGCTGTCTGTATCTGGAACTGAACAAGCACAACCACAGACGAAAACACATCTCAACAGCGCCCCCCTGTGTGATCTCCTTCAACAACCACTTTCCCAGTCATGGAGCACTGGCAATTTCCACTGCCACTGGGGTTCTTTTTCAGCCAAAAAAATACACTTTATTTATTTACTTTTTGCCTTAGAGTGCTTTTTTTAATTGTATTTTTTCCATTACCATTTATCCCCCTTACACCATCTTTCATCTCCACCCACTGCCCCCCCCCCCCCCCCCCCACAATCACCACTCTGTTGTCCATGTCGCTGAGTCATTTTTCTTTTCGGCTCAGTCCCTCCACACCCTAGCCCCCCACCCAAAGCTGTCAGCAAGGCAATGCAATACAAAGTCAATCAAAAGCTAATTAGCTTTGAAATGGAGCAAAAATACTTAGATAAGTTTGATTCTTTAGAAAAAAATATTATAGAACCACACACATATAAAGTATGTGGATATTCAAGTAAGACCACCTCCCGAAACCAAGATGGATTGCCCAATTCTTCCTCTGTAAGGGAGAATATCTTCCAACTCCTGTTGCCATCCGATTATACCACGGTTTCCTCTAGAGTGGCCTACAGATAACCTGTATCAGAATCACTAGACTCTCCTGGCAAGTGCTTGTTAAAAGTTCTAACAATTCAGCCCCACTCCAGACCTACGGAACTAGACTCCCCGGGGATGAAGACCAACGACTGGCACTTCTATAGCAAATACTCCAGGTATGTGACATGCCCCCTGAGGGTTCAGAGTCACCACCTTAAAGCATTATAAATAAAATGACTTTTTGAAGATGGAAGGATAATCATACTGATAAGTAAAGCACTGCTAATTTCTTTTTTAAAAAATAGAATTTAATTTGATCTTCAAGTATTTGAATCATTGTTGATCCCATGCTTTAAAAACCATTATTCTCTACACTGACACTATAGCCCTGCAATTACTGCAGTGACGGGTGTCGCACCCGCTGAGGTGACCTTGTAGAGGCAGGACAGGCTTACTACCAAACACCTGCAGTTCCTGAGGTGATCCAAGGGGAAGGAAAGAAGGGATGAGAAAATACATTCCTCTTCACTTTATATAATCTGCCCAATTGTTCTCTACGCCACAGGGCAGGATTTTTACTAACTTAAATCTCAGGCAAGGGTCTATCAATGAAAATTAACTTAACACCCCAGAGTACCACTAAACTCTTTAAGCCAGAATACATTCTGGTTTGAGAGTGACCCAATTTCCCTGAGAGTTTCTAAAAATCATTCAAAATCCTACAAATCAAAAAATAATAATAAGGATTTGACACTTCCTGAAACTAATAAAAAGGATTTTTTTAGTTTCCTGAAAGCAATATACCAATACCATAGGAAAAATCCTGGAGGCTGGGGTTGGGGGAGATAAGAATATATGAGTTTCAGGTACACTCTAAAGGAAACTCTTTTTATCATGTCTCATTTCAGGTTTCACCATATAAAAATCTGTGACACTGAAAAAATTCTGCGATATTGAAATAAAAGGAAGTATTTTGCGTGTAGTTTTTAAATATAACTTCACCTACAATCTTGTGTTAAAGTATCCAGGAAAACCTGGGTTCAAGTCCTGGCTCTGTCAGGCATTATTGCACGACGCAACCCTTGATCTTTGACTCTATCTCTTTCCATCTGTAAAACTGAGATAAAACTAACTCATATACTTACTGCAGTCAGATTTTCAAAGGATGAAAATGACAACATATTGAAAAGTGCCTTGAAAACCGTTTCCTCGCTAACATAAAGGAACCATCATGAGAGAAAGCACACTGGTTTGTAACCGCACAGACCTGCACAACGCAGGGTACAGTCTTAACCGTTTTGAAGAATCATTTTTCTCACAGAAGTAAAGTGCATTTTTATATTTAAATTTTCTGTGACTACTATAATTTTATATATCTAGAACTGAAGTCAAGTCCAAGCTAATGTTGAGTGAAAGTAACCTTTGGATAAATCTAATACTGGTTCCATTCCATCAGCACATGGGTGATACCATGAAACAGTGATGTCTCCGCAGTGCCTACCTCTAGCATTCTACCCTTTGATAGTATTGAGAGTATAAACCAGGCCTATAAAAAGATTCTTTTTTTGTTTTTAAAATGTTTTTAACACTTAAATAATATAAGGAAAGAATGGAGGAAGGAAGGAAGGAAAAAGGAATGGTTATCAGGAGTCTGCAAATATAGGGCAGTTAATGCAACAGGGCAGTCTGGGGTTGGCAGTCTGAGCCTGCCCCTTCCCACCTGTGTAACTCTGATCAGATAATATAATCCTTCTTAAACCTAAATGCCCTCCTTTATAAGATGGATATCATGATAGCGTCTACCTCACTGAGATATTAGGAAAAGTAGATGTTATAAAACTTATCTTCTTAGCAGAGCACCTGGTGCATTATAAGAGGTGAATAAATATTAATGATAATAGTAATAATCGCTAAGTTATTACTATACTATCTATACTGCTAGGTCAAAGGACAATCTACAACTGAAGATACCTTGGCTTCTAAAGACTAATTGAGAAATATCTCATGATACTTTTGACAGACAAGCTAAAACAGGACTAGAATGATAACACGATTATACATACACCAAACACAATGACTAGTACAAAGCAGACACTCAGTAAATATTTGTTTGAATGGATTAGCAATGTGTTGAGAAAACTCAGTGTTGGCCAATCCATTAGCATCCCTCTGGAATGTAGGTTAGAATGGCAAGCTATGTCTTGCACTCTTGAATGAAGACACTAATGCCATCTATACCTACGTGAAAATAAGCAAAACTGAGAGGGACAATACCCGTGATAAAAGAAGACAACTCAATAATATCCTGAGAGGCTGGAATAATGAATCAAAATTAAAATTTAAATAGGAAAAGGTAAAATACAAAAACTTTTGCAAATAACCTTTTTCTAACGATCATATATAACCTTGGTTTACATGTAGTGCATGTGAAAGCATTTATATGCAGATTTTGTTGATCACAAGCAAAATAAGCTACCATTGAAAATGCTCAAGGGGACTATATGGATGATCATCTATGAGATATTTTAGAGATCTGAACCATATGTTTATTCAACAAGTATTTACAGAGGACCTACAACATGCCAGGAACAATAACAGGGTCTGGAAATGCACTGATGTCCAAGGCAAATTTGGGTCCTGCTGCCCCAAAGACCTTCCTGAATGGTAGAACACTGATGACTGAACAGATAATGCAACCTTACTGACCTAGTAGGTAATTTCTAAGCAGGGCACCTAATGAAGACATGGTAGGGGAAGAGAAGACTCTCTTAGCTGCGCCTTCCAAGAAATGTATATGAAGCTACCTATTTGAAGATCAAGAAGAAAAGAGATGCAAGAATACAAAACATCTTATGTACAGACTTGATCCTCATAGAGTCAGATAAGAGAAATAAATGTGCTAGAAAGCTAAAAGAAATTTAGTGTGGTCAACGCGCAACATATAAGAGACAGGATCAGAGAGGTGGTCCAGCCACGCAGTACTCCGAGAGCCCTGTTGAAGTCTATATCCAAAGATGATGGGAGAATCCATGCAGTGGTTTCAGAGAAGATCGACAGAATCTGATTTGTCCTAGAAAACTATCACTTCACTATAAAAAGGCAATCTTGATACATGATCAAAGAAATGCTAAAAAGCTTTGGGTAAAGAAGGGGTGATTACTTTAATAAATGGTATTTGTATGAGTAGACATTCATTTGGAAAAAATTAGATTCCTGCCCTGGCTGGTGTAGCTCAGTGGATTGAGCACGGGCGGGGAACCAAAGGGTCCCGGTTCGATTCCCAGTCAGGGCACATGCCTGGGTTGCAGGCCAGGTCCCCATGAGGGCCATGTGAAAGGCAACCATACATTGCTGTTTCTCTCCCTCTCTTTCTCCCTCCCTTCCCCTCTCTCTAAAAAATAAATAAATAAATAAAAATAAAAAAATAAAAAAAAATTAGATTCCTATCTTATATAAAAGTAAATCATGCTGTGTTAAAGACTCAAATATGAGAAGTAAAATGTTAAAATGATTAGCTAAAAATATATTAAAGACAAAGAAGGAAGAAAAAATTTCTTAAGAAATGCGAAAGTACAAAACTATATTTAACTCAATTAAAACAAAAATATTCTGCATCATAAGAGACACTGTAAACAAAGTTGAAACAAGCTACCATTACTGAGAAAAGATCACTATTATGTTTATAATTACAAAGAGGTTAGTCTCCATACTATATAAAGAACTCTTAAACATTAATAAAATGACAAACACAATACAAAAATATAAATAATTAACAGAGTAGAAATATGAATGGCCAAAAGCAAATGAAAAGATGCTCAACCTTACAAGTAGCCAGACTAATTAATGCAAATGAACACCATTAATTAAATTTCATTAACATCCACCACATTGGCAAAAACTTTAAAATCTGAAAATATCAGCTGCTGAAGAAAAAGTGTGGAAACGGTGACACACATAGTGCTAGCGGGTACAGCCACTTTGGGGAATAATTTGGCAATATCTAGCAAAACTGGACATGCACCTGCTCTACAGTCACGCAATCCACTTCTAAATACATAGAGAACCCCTTGCACAGAGGCACAAGAATATACACTATAGTGTAGTTTTTAATGACGGAAATTGAGATGATTCTTAATTTTCTTCAATTCAGAAAGGATAAATTAACTGTGATATATGCATACAATGAAATAAAATTAAAATAATCTAACGTATTAGCATGAATTAAGAAAGTCGTTAAATGAAACAGCAAGTTGCAGAGAAACCAATGCAATGTTTTTTACATAAATCATTAAAATACAGTACAGTGCTACATATTGCAAAAATATAAAAACATGGAAGGAAAGGATACACAACCTCAGAAAAGTGGTTCCCTCACAGCACGGGGAAAGAGAAAACACAGGATTGCGACCACAGGAATAAAAAGAAGAGCTACCACATATAAACAACCTATTTCTTCAAAAGTAAAAATACGTACTTCTCTATATGTTTGGAGCTATTTCATGGTTAAAAGAATATTATTACATGCTATGATGTGAATGAACTTCTAAAACACGCTAAAGGAAAGAAAGTAGACACAAAAGGACACATATTATTTCATTTACATGAAATATCCAGAATAGGTAAACACATAGGGACAGGAAGCAGATTGATGGTTGCCAGGAGCTGGGGGCAGGGGAACTAACTACTTAATGGATACAGGGTTTCCATTTGGGGTAATAGAATTAGATAAAGATGATGTTTATATAACACAGAAAATGTACTAAATACCACGGAACTGTATACTTTAAACTGATTCATTTTCTATTTCTTTTTCTGAAATGTCAATGTTAGTATATAGGAATGCAATGGATTTTTGAACATCGATTTTGTATCCTGTAACTTTACTGTATTCGTTTATAGCTTCTAATAGTTTTTGGTGGAGTCTTTAGAGTTTTCTATTTAAAGAATCATGGATGGATCTTGAAAATATCACGCTAAGTAAAATAAGGCAGACATTAATTTATTCAAGAACCATATGATTTCACTCATGTGGATTACAAAACTGAAAACAACAAATGAACAAACAAGATAAACAAACAAACAAAAACTCATAGACATGGACAACAGTCTGGTGGTTACCACGTGGGTAATGAAGGATAAAGAGGGTCAAATATATATAACAGAAGATTTGACTTTGGATAGTAGGCACACAATGCAATATACAGGTGACATTATCATAGAATTGTACACTTGCCCTGGCTAGTGTGGCTCAGTGGGTTGAGTGCCAAACTGTGAACCAAAGGGTCACCAGTCCGATTCCCAGTCAGGGCATGCCTGAGTTACTGGCCAGGTCCCCAGTATGGGGCACATGAGAGGCAACCACACATTGATGTTTCTCTCCCTCTCTCCTTCTTTCCTCCTCTCTTTAGAAATAAAGTCTTAGAAAAAAAGAATGATACACTTGAAACCTATAAAATTTTATTAACCACTGTCACCCCAATAACTTTAATAAAACCAAAAGCTGGTTAATTTTATGTTATATGAATTTTAGCCCCTGAATAAAAAATAATTTTAAGCATAGCACACTTCTAGGTGTAGAGTAACACTAAAAAAATAGGATGACTTCGCCTGAACAACTGCAGTGGCAGAGAGGTTGTGAAGAATGGATAAATTCAAGAGTTGTTTTCCCCAGAAGACTTTGTAACCAACTGGATGAGGAAAGAGATGAACAGAGGGGAGCCAAAGACGAACTAAGATTTCTGATTTTCTAGTATAAGAGGAGTGTGGGCCATTTTCAATGAAGGGAAACACAGGAGAAGGAGCAAGCTGAAGAGGGAAAGAATTCACTGGGTTTGGAAAATGCTGAATCTGAGATGCCCATGGACTAAGTAAGTGAAGACACCAAACAGGCAGCCCCAAGTACAGGTCTAGTTAGACTTGTAGGGGCACTGCGGTGGAGGCTATGGGAGGGGAGGAGATCCCTCCGCCAGCCAGCTGAAAACAAAGGTGCTGGGACAAAACCCTAAGGAACACCATCACGGAGGTCCTACCACAGAGACCTGTAAGAAGTAGAAGTGTTCAAGAAAGTGTTTCAAGAAGAAAAGAGTAGTCAAGGGTGTCCAAAGCTTCTGACATATCCAAATAGAATTGAAGTGGGTCTTCAGAAATGAAGTGGTTTCAGAGACTTTCATGAGAGAGATGTCCTGCCAAGCAGCAGGGGAGTAGGAAAAAACATTTCAAATGTGTGACAACCCAATATCCTCAATATTAATATAGGCACCAGTAAAAGAAGAGAAGCTTTAGAGAAAACAAACTTTGGCTAGAGAAGAACTGAGGAGGAGCCCTGGCTGGTGTGGCTCAGCGGACTGAGCGCCAGCCTGGAGAAAGGGTCACCAGTTTGATTCCCAGGCAGGACACGCCTGGGTTGTGGGCCAGGTCCCTAGTTGGGGGCGCACGAGAGGCAAACACACATTGAGGTTTCTCTCCCTCAAAATAAATAAATAAAATCTTTAAAAAAAAAAAAAAAGAACTGAAAAGGAAAAAGAGATGATAACTCCTGAGGATTACAAAGAGGCTCGTCCCACAGAACTGAAAACACTACTACTGTTTCTCAAATTTTTCTACCACAGCTACTAAAAATGCAAAAGAAAGTAATCGCATAGCCCTTTTCATCGCAGGGTAGGCCATAATGTGTTCTTAAATATACGCATAAACTGTCGATTCTGCTCATAAAAATAGGAGTTTTTTTTTTTAATATAAAGACATTTTCTCCCTATTTTCAATTAAAAGCTTTGTTGCAAAAAGGTGTTCCATGTTCATCACACAGCTTCCCATACGGCCCTCCCCCCGTCCTCACACCACCCACGGCCCGCGCACCTCATACACTCTCCCTTGGAGAAACATGCAGGAGGTGCTTCATCCTACAAGAGTGATGTCCTCTCAAAATCCCTACAGAAAGCATCTGCCAGAGCACAAGTCCCATGAACCGATTTGTGACCTGTCAACACTGCATCCTTTCATTTGTCTTAAAGCTATCTCCTTCAACCTTCAAAATATGTTTCAGATACCATGGGATTTAATGGCTACATCGATGTTGAGGAGACTTGAATTATGCCTTTTCTTCATCTTTCTTGACTCAAGAGCCATGATTTATCAAGTACTCTTTACATAGAAGCTGACTCAATGCCTTCAAATATTTTAGTCACTTTTCTCTAAACCTCTCCCAAGGTTCAGACTTGGTTTTCTAAAGGGGCCCTTATGCCTTGGGAACAAAGGCAGGTTCAGCCTAAATGAGGTCATTAAAACAAAACATCAAGTTCTCAGTGCCCTAAGATTCTAAGCCAATGACCTACAGAGTGTTCCAGCTGATCTTAATTTCCCTGGCATGGCACAGTGAGAGTACTGTAATATAATGCAAAATGTCTCTAAAGAGAAACTAGATACTGGCTTGAATCTTGCCAATACACAGTTGAATAATACCAAAGTACCCTTTCATCTGAATACTGGGCTTCACACGCATATGTCACCCTTCCCAAGAATGAAAGTAATCTTCCACTGTGAGTGTGTGGTTTGACTGAAAAGCTTTTACTGGACTCAGCCCCGTAAAGTTTATTTACATGCTTCTTGACTGAAAATGCTTGCAAGGGGACCACAGAGACAAAGCACAGAATTTGTTCTGAGCAAAGGTAACCCAAATTTAGAAGGTACTAATAGTGGCAAATCAATACTCAAAAGTTTATCCTAACTAGGACGTCTTTTAATATCTAACAATATCAGACCCCTCTTAGTAACTAAGCTAAATTACACTTTTCTAAGTTTCCTTGCAATCTCTTCATCACTTATATTAAACTATCAGTTCCCAAATATTCCCTCATTTCTGTCTTAAAAACCACTTACTTTTCTGGTCCTTCCCCTTTCGTTTATTCAGTCACTTACTTTTTTATTTAGCAAAATGTACTGAGGGTCTATGAAGTGCCAGACACTGCATTGTCCATGGGCTCAGTGGTATACACAAAGTCCCTGCCCTCACAGGGGTTTCCCACTAGGGTTTCTAGTGGGAACGGGCAGAGAATGGACACATATATGTGTCAACAGATAATGTATGGAGAGAAAAATTAATCTGGGAAAGGGAGGAAAGAGTGCAGAGGTGGTGAAAGGCAAGGTCAGTCTTTAAATTCCACCTGACCTAGCCTTTTTAATGACCCATAACCCAGTAAAACAATCTGGACCTCTAGCAGATAAAGTCCAACTCTACTTTTCAATTCAAAAAGAGATATCAATAGGCATTCTGAGAAAAAAAAAAAAAACTAAAACACTGAAAATGATTTATTGATTATAACTTAGAAATAACTGAAAGTCGAAATTAAAATAATACAGAACCAAGAGTTCTGAGGAGTATGATGAAGTGTTAGAAAGGGCATGGACCTTGACTTTCAGTATTTGGATGTAATGAAATAAAAATCAAGTATAAAATTAGACGTAATTCCTTTCATTGTAATTGCATCATGATAAAAATTTCTTACGTTTTTAATGAAAGCAAATGGTATATACTTTAAAAAATAGTCTAGCAACTAGCATATTTTCTATTGAAGAAAGTAGGAAATATTGAAGTATTTTATGATGAAATAGGATGAGAACTGACTGGCACTGGAAATAAATATTTCATGATATGCTTTGATTAATAGGTTTTAACCACAATATTAAATAACTCACACAAAATCTGAAAGAAATCATGTGCACGCTACCTCCTTGAGTTTCATCCAAATTACCTAAAAAATGTGGTAGTCTCAGAGGGAATTTCTGTTGCATTTCAAAGAATCAGTTACTGACTGTTGTAGATGCTATGGCACACCATCCAAACCTTCAGGACTAAAGCATTTATTCCCCCAATGTTAGAGTGTCAGCCACTAGGAACTCCTAGGTAAGTTCTCCCTGCTGGCCATCACACTGGGCTGAAGAGAGCTGCCTTCCTGGGCAGCCCAGCTCCTCTGCCCTGATTCTGAATAATTCTGTAGGGCCATCCCAGCTCCAAAGCTCTCATGGGAATGGCTAAGGTCTCTATTAGCTAAGGTGGCTGAACTGTGGCTGTTCTCTGTTGTGTCTGCGCTGTGTCTATTCCCTGTGTCTAGTCCCACAGGCATTGTTCCCAAGAGCGCTCCCCAGTAAATTTTTACAGGCAAACCTGAGCTTCGAGTTGGCCTCCCAAGGACGCTCACTGCCGCAGTAACCTAATTAATCACTTCAGATATTCGTTGGTGTGTTTTCTTTCCATTATTGATGCATCCCAAGTATTGGGAAAAGAGAACAACACATTTAAATACATGACAAAAGGCCATTTTCAGCATTCGATATTTCTCACTGATGCATTGTTTGCTCTGTTCTTCAGAAACTCTTCCTCAAGGGTTATTTATATACTCTTTGACAACAGGAGAGGAAAGAACTGAAGTCAATAATTGAAAATTGAAAAATAAAATTATAAAAATTGTCATTACTCCCATCACACCATCATTTATCTAAATTGAGAATATTTCAACACTAGCCAAGATTCTTATTTTTAACCATATCTCCATTTAACAGAAATATGTGTAAGGCATAAAGAGATAGGAAATGCTTCTGATTTGTGGTACTTTGATGAATTATTAAAGGAAGCTTTCCCTGTAGCTGATGCCCAGGAGGTTTACATGCCCCAGGGTAATGCATCAGGTGAGAAGGGTATTGTGGACACAGGTGGGTTCTCAGGAAGGTAAGTTTCAGGAAAAAGTACATATGGAAGATGAGGATTTAGAAACTGATTTTCTTAAATCTACAAGTTTGCACACCTCTTGGAAAGTCTTCTTGTATATTCAAGAGTATATATCTCCCCACCTCCACATTATGAGCACTGGCCTAAATCATTCACCTATGACATTAACAGTTAGTAATTAAAACATTTGCTAACATCTACCTCTTGCTCTGAGAAACTGATATTTAAATTTGATATTTCCATTTAACTTTTCCTAAATATGTGGATTTTTGTTAACACACAGTAAGCTGGAAGAAAATATAGCAGTCCACCATGCACTTTTCACTTACAATTCCATTAAATAAGAATAATGTATAAAGTCAAAAACATATCATTAATTTCATTACACATGATAAAAATTCCCTCCATATGTGATGAAAGCAAAAGGAATGTACTACTAAAATCCAACTGGTCCGGGATTCTAGCATGTAACTTCATCTTTGTTAACAGAATCTGTCAATAAAATTAAATATATATATTTTTGAATTTGACAGAGGAGAAAAATAATTGACCGTTATTAGAATATGTCAAAATACAATTTGTTAAAATTGGTTTTAACTATTTTCAATAACCCAGTTATTCATTCTTTTATCAAAAGAACCCCAAAACAACTAACCTAGGATACTCTAGACTCTAAATTTATTATTAAAAATAATAATCAGATTGAATAGATAAAAAGACAACTTAGATCATGGTAAGGACAGCTATGGAAATACAATAGAAACTGTGATGGAGTGGGGGAAAAAAACCAGATGTAGAGGGATGCTTGATACAAACTAGTCAAAAAAGGCCTGCTTGGTAAGATGATCTTGTGCTGAGACCTGCAGACTAAAGAAGCATCAGCTACGTCAAGAGTCGGGAGAAGAGGTTCCAGGCAGAGGAGCAGTCAAGCCAAAGGCTTGAGGTAGGAAAAGGCTTGCCAACTTCCCAAACAGGTAGGACTGCCCCTCCACTATGGCTGGAGTATAAAAGAGTAGAATGCAGATGAGTTTCAAAAGGTAGATGGAAGCCAAACCATGTGCAGTACTGCAGGCCAAGGTAAAAATCTGGATTTGCTTTTAAGCAATCAAAAATTTTTTAACCAGAGAATGATATGATGCGATCTACATTTCTAAAAGTTCACTGTAGAATGGACCAAAATAGGCTAAAACAGAAGCAAGGAGGCCATTTCTGAGGCTCTTGTACAGGAGAAGCCAGTGACCTAAATTGGGACGGTAGCACTGCAGACGCAGAGCAGTTTATGGATTCCAGGGCGTTGTGATGACAGATGGAGCCGTACTCGACAAAGACCAGAAAGAGGTCTTCTAGGCTTCTGGCTCGAGCAAGCAATGGATGACTTGAGGGTGGAGCAGATTCAAGTATGTACTGGACCTGCATCAGTCTCAAATGTTCCCATCTAATCACACATCCTTATCTCTAAGTTTAAATACAACTGTAACCACCTAACCTGCCATTTTCCAGATATACCTTTTCTGACTCTTTAATATTTGGAACTTGACTTTGATGTACGGTTTGCAGATTAACTAGCCCATCCTCCTCCCATCATTTCCGCAAAGGTGGCTCCTGCGCTCCTTAGCCCATGGCACCCCAAATGGACTCTTTATCAAAGGAGGTGTGGCGACCATATGGGAAGATCCGAACGAAGGCCGAGAAAAAACTTCTGAGGCCAATGAAACTGAAGAAACTTCCCACGACTCCTTTACCTACACCGAGTCATTAGTGCTTCAAGAGCCATCAGAATCACCTGTTCTCGGAACAAGATGAAATCATAGTGCTTGAAGGGCCAGAAAGTGTGGGCAGTAGCCTCTTATCACATTACTCATCAGCTACAGGACCATATTAAAAACTAGGCTTGCTGATTCCCCGTCTAATATCTTTTAATCGTATCATATAGACCAGGGGTGTCAAACTCATTTTCACCAGGGGCCATATCAGCCTCACAATTGCCTTCAAAGGGCAGAATGTAATTTTAGGACTGTATAAATGTAACTACTCGTTAACAGTTAAGCAAGAGCTCAGTGCTGCCGCCAGGTAGAAACAAGACGCCGGGCCAGATAAAACAAGGTGGAGGGCCGGATTTGGCCCACAGGCCTTGTGTTTGCCACCTGTGATACAGACTCACACCTTTCCACAGAAACAATATGAAAAATGGTACATAGGCTGCCCTAACAACCTAACCACCACATGTAACCTTATATCTATGAAAAAATGTGCGTGAATATTCAAGCAGCCAACATATAAACAATCTTCTGGAATAGAGAAAAGCATCTGTAAACTAGTTAAGAATATTAATCCTCCTATGTGTGCTTATTTTCTCTGTGACTTTGAAAAATACTAAATAAGTGGGAAGGACAAGAACTTAAGGCTGTTCTCCCCACATTGGCTCTCCCATTTCTTGTGTAAATTGATTCTAAAAGCTTCCTTTCTTCTCCTGCACCTTGGCAAAGGCTCGTAGCCACTTCTCAGGTCCTCCCCTGAGTTATCCTTTATCTAGAGTGCCAAAAGTACCATTCCCAAGTCCGCTTATCCCTGATCAAACGCACAGTGGTGTAGACTTACACAACAGAATTCCATGTAAGCTGTCATTTTAGAAGGTAACATCCGTAAGACTACAGAAAGCTTTTTTTATACTAAGATCCACGTTTATATTGAACCATGAACGACTCCAATCTTCCTTCTCTTGATAGAACATAATATATGCCCCCAGGGGAAAACAAACCAGAAGCTGAGCTTTCACAGAAATGAAAAATAAAACCCATATTGCAGACAAAGGTTGAAATGAGAGGCATCCTGCAAATTAACCAAAACTTGAGACAACCTTCAAACTGAAAATAAAACTTTGACAAACAGAAGATTTGCTAGAGGATTTAAGTTTTAAAATAGGAAGAGAGAGTTGTCTTCTGCAACAAGTGAAGATAACTAGCATGAGGCAGCAAGAAACTGGAGTTGGTAGCTGCTGTCATTAGAGGCGAAGGGACCTCACTGAGGTTCAAGCTCAGGACACTAGCCAAGGAAGTTTACCATCACTGACGAGTGGTGTCAACTGAAACCACTATCAAATAAATATGCTTTAAGTGAATTGAGGTGAAGGAACTGGACCCTAGAGGCCAAGTCAGTGGATCACCATATATCACACACTTATGATAAGAATTTGTTTTTCTGCCCTCTTGTTTTTTGAGACTTTTTTTTCTAGGTCACTAGCTGTCCACCATTTCCTCTCCACCTCTATATACCATACCTACTGAACCTGCACTACCTGTTCACAAAATGTGTTCCCACAACCACTGCTGAGTGAGCAGAGGTCAAGGACCCTACGTTCCTTTGACCACAGCTGATTGAAGAAGAGCCGAACCCACTGGGCTAAAATCCCTGTCCAGATATAGACTCCAGTCAGTTACCAAGTGCTGAGCCACCAACAGGAGGAAACATTTATTCCAATAGGGGTGACCATTTGGGGTCACATGCACTGACACACGATCAAGGCAAGCAAGACGAAAAAAACAATGTCATAAAATGAAAAAGATTTACAAGAGGCAGAGACTGTGAGCTGTGCTTGTGGGAGAACAAAAGAAAGAGCATAGAGCGGCTGTGATGATTTTTGCTGACTTTCTAATTCCCAATTCCAGTCTCTTATGGGATCAATGAACTTTTGGCCTTCAGGTACTACAACATAACCTTTCAGGCAAGTTCATGTGAGGTTCTGTTTCCTCCACACAATCAATACCTGGATAAAATACCAACTAAAGTCCATTTGTAATATTCCTACCCTTTATCAAGCAAATGAAATTGGACAGATTGCCCCAGAGTCTGAAAGCAGAAGAGGATAAGAGTACTCCTGGTTTTGTACATACATTAAAAAGAAAAAAATTAAAAAGTTACTTTCCTATGTCCTTTACCAGGAAGTTATTATTCAGTGGGTTTTGCAAGAGATCTGAGTTATCTATATTTTTAACAAGCATTCCTGCTCATTCTGAGGAAGGCTGGTCCAGGGACTTTGAGAAGAACTATTCTGACGCCTGCTTCAACATTGCTACAAAGATCTGTGTACTTTCAAATTCCTCTACAAGAAAAATGATATTCATCAAGTGCCAACATTCAAAAGTAGCAACTGCTGTTGGAAAGACATATTTGTTTGAAACCCTAATAGAAGCAAGTATTGTTTGTATTATTCTTTGTGTACATACATATTTACATTTCATTTCGCATTAAATAGGACTTTGTAAGATGGCTGGGGTGGGGGGGATTCCTAACTACAATTTATGAGGTTGTTTCATATGAAAATAAATTTAAATTGCCAAAGTGCTAATTTAAAGACTTTTGAAATATAACCACTTTGTAATTTGAAGATTTCATGTATCATTCCAACAGAGAAAATTTGATTATGAATGGTTTTACATGACACCAAGAAATTAAGATTTTTGTTAGGGAACAATGGCATTTTAGTTATTTAGGAAAATTTTTTCAGAGATTCATACAAAACTAGGTAAGGATACAATTAACAGCATGTACAGGGTAAAATATTTCAACAAAAAAATAAAAATTTTTAAAGGAATAGATGAAGTAAATGATACAAAATTTTGATAATAGGAATTTTTTTCAGAGATTCATACAAAACTAGGTAAGGATACAATTAACAGCATGCACAGGGTTTACTTTAAAATAGTTCAACAAAAAATAAAAATTTTTTAAAGGAATAGATGAAGTAAATGATACAAAATTTCAATAACTGCTGAATCTGGACAATGGGCATATGGGGGTACAGTTGGTTAATGGAGCAGCCACGCAGAATTCCTATAGGACTACACATACAGTCCCGGCACCGTACAAAATGGAACAGTCACTGGTATCACAAAGGATTGACATAAGAGGCCCCTTAATTTGGGGGCAGAGATGAACTTAGCTTTTTATAGTCATTGACAAATGAAAGGAAAATAATTCAAAAGCAGACTGTATGGAAAAGTCAGTTCTTAATTATCTGGAAGATATTTATCATTTTTCTGAAATCGTAAAAAAGTTTAATTCAATACAGAATTGACTAGGCCCCGTGTGGCAGGGGCAGAGCACACTGAGGCATAAATTACCTTTCTGATCTACTTTTATTTAAACTGCAGAAGCACAAGCAAATCACTTCTGGCTTTTGCACTTTCTTTTTTTATTATTTATTTATTTATTTATTTTTAGAGAGAGAGGAATAGAGGGAGAACTATACACAAAAGTTAGTTATCAGTAATACTAACTAGTTAGCTATCGGTAATCTTATTTGGTGATATAACCAATTGTTTGATAGATTTTTTCCTATCAGTGTTAGGTTGCAGATGGAGAAGAAAGCTAGAGGAAAAAACAAAAAGACATATATATTTGTATAAAGAAAAAAAAAGGATTCTAGGTCTTTAGATATTAAAATATTAACAAATGGTATTATTCACCCCTACTCTTGTACAATATTATGGGCAGAATTATAACCAACAACAGCGGTATGAGTTTATTACTTGCACTAGTTTTATACTTCTTGATTTCTTTGGAAACTGTACCTTCCTAAAAAAAGGTTGTCAAAGCCTCAAGAAATCCAGATTTCAGGTCCTAGCTGTGCCACTACCAGCCATGGAGCATTTCTTAGCCTCTATTTACTCTTCTGTAACAGGGCGTTCAACTACACAATCTCATAGATCTCTTCCAGCCTGGACATTCCATGACGCGGTTTCTCATAGGTGTCTTTTTAGCTTTAAAACCTTCAGAGGTTTTATTTTGAATTAGTGATACTACACAGTCCTGGGAAGCAATTAATTGGAGTTAATATACAAGCTGAGTCCAAGCACAAAAATTATCTGGGGGTTGACAAACTCAAGACGAGACCTGATTCTGCAGCAGGAGCTAAAGATCCCACTTTCCAGATTCAGCAGTTATCAAGATTTTGCCTCATTCTTTCCCTTTCCCCAAATAATAAGTGTGCAGGGACAAGTTACTGGTAAATTACAATCAGAAGAAGGGAAAAAAAGGGAGAGAGAGAGAGAAAGATCTAAATTCATAAAGTAAGTCATTTTTAATATAAAAATTAAATCACCAGTGAATTTTCTGGACCTTGTATATAGAGGGAGATATGCTTTGAATCTGCTTTATTGGTGAACACGAAGAAATATGCCAGGGAAATGTATCTGGCCAGTATTATAAAATAACTAAGAGGGAGGGCAAGTAAAGAATCCAGATTCTATCTCATTCTAGCTTTCATTTTTAAATGAAAATACTAGAAGTCAACAGTATTCAGTACTTTGGGACATTCTATTTGCAAAAAGAGATAAAGCATATCCTATTTGTGGCTTCATTACACTTTACCACTCATGCATTAAGTAGGCAACTCAAATTGTAAAAAAATATTTATGGCCTATAAAATGATTTCTGACTGTGGTTTTGAAAGGCCACATAAAATTTAACATTTCTAGTCTGGATTCTTTCAAACTTTCTGGTCATTTACTTGTATATAACAAGCAATCCTTCACTTTTTTCTATGGGGAGAAAGGAATTACTAAAATGACTAGAATGATTAAACAAACCAAATAAAAGAATATAAAGAAAAGAGACATCATCTCCTAGAATGTTTCGACCATAAATAATATTATATAGTACCTATCACACACTGTCATTTACATCATTTCAACCAATGGTCAGAGACAATTGGGCCAGAAATACCATCTTGTAAAAGGGTAATTTCACTAAGATACTGACCTTGGGGAAATTACTGGCACAGTCACATGTTTCTAAAACCTCACTCATTTCAAAGAACTGGGCATACACAAAGGAATAAAAACAAAGGGCAAGTTCTAAATGCAAAATCTAGGTGGGGAAAGAAAACATAAAAAAATATACAAAAAGAAACTGTCCTGTTTGCAACTTTGGGACAGCCTTCTCTTCTTAGTGACCCCAACCCTTGGGCTGAAGGAAAAGATAAGCGGGAAGTGCCCTTTCATGGGGGAACATCCCTCAGGGACTGGTCTCCAGCACTCGGGCCACAGCTCAGCTCAGGACACGGCACAGCTGTCTGTGTGGGTGCAGTGCTCTCTGAGGTCACTGTGGAAACAGGGAACGAGGCCTGAGCAGGAAAACAGGTCAGAGTCAATAGTAACATAGCACCCTTTTCCCATGTTGCCAATTTGCTGAACCTGATCTGAAGAAATGCATTCCCCAAGATAAGATGTCTTACTCTAGGAAGATGACTATCCACACTTAGGGCACACCCTGACTTAACCCTGACACTGATACCCACTCCCTTTCTCTTCTTATTCCATTAACATAAGCATACAATACTTATTATCTCTCTTGCTCTCTCTATTCAAAAGAAACCTGTCCCATGAATGCATCTCTTAGACACAGGCATTCTCAATACCCATTCACAAAAGTAAACTTCGAATCAGCTCAGACCTGTTCCCCTACTCCTTCTTCTGTTCAACCCCTCACCCCTAACCCAACCCCAAATCAAAGGCCCGCCTTGGTAAACACCCTTTGGATGGCCTCTTTGCTTAGCTCTGAGCCTCACAGCCTAGGTACAAGGAATATGACAGGCCTCCATAAACCGGGAAATCTGTTAAACTCCATCAGACATTTCCTTTTCCCTTCCCAGGTCCATGAACAATGTAGAATCGACTTTTACCACCACGGCACACAGTGAAACCTATCATCGACACTCGCGTCTTATATCCCAAAAAAAACAAGCTCTCAAAGGGCCCAGATATTTCCGAATGGCATTTTTTTCCCCTTGGGCTCTGACTTTAAACCTCACCGTGACCATAAAGCTCTCAAGAAAGTTTCTCGTTCATGTTCATCTCCCCATCCAAGCTCGCAGCCCCACCCACTTAAGGACTAACTCGGAACATACCTCCGCTCTTGGAATACTTACTCCCACTTTCTCCAATCCTTATCCAAAAAGTACATGCCGCAATTAAATTTCATTTCCCCTCCCCGCCAAAAAAGTATATATGTCTTTTTATACCAGATTTCCAACAAAACACAACATTCCATGGAACGCTTCCATACTGGCTCTGTTACTGCTTTATGGTATCAGGAATTCATCTACTTCCTAGGATATTTCCTCCATTCCTACAATTATAAACAAACATTACTGAACCCATCACAGATAATAAAAGTCCAGAAAAAAAAAAAACAAAGGGAACAACAGATGGGCAAAAATGATCAACTATTTCTTTTTATAATTTTTATTTATTGATTTGAGAGAGAGAGAGTATGGGAGAGAGAAAGAGAGAGAGAGAAACATCACTTTGTCGCTCCACTTATCTATGCATTCACTGGTTGTTCCTCGTACATGCCCTGACCTCGGATCAAACCAGCAACCTCAACTACCCTGGGTGTACGGGGATGATGCTCTAACCAAGTGACCTGGCCGGCAAGGGCTATGATCAACTGTTTTCGCCCCTCTGTTCATGATCCCTCTCCTCACTGCAAGTGTCTGACTACTTAAATGTATTGCTTCTACCCTGCAAGAACAAGGTATGTTTTGCCTAGTGAAGCTTCTCTTTGTTTTATTGATTCAAAACTGAGAGGAATATTAAGAAGAAAAGATTATTTCAAAACAGAATTTTTTGTTTGTTTTGCAAAATGTATAATCATGATAGATCTCCACCTAGTTGCTTCATTCTTGAACTCTAATCTGCTTCAATCAGTCCCATCCTAGAAACTCCTAAGAAAGAAAGGAAATCAAAACAATAAAGTCCACCTTCTAATCATCACTTACATGTCATCTGCCTTCTGCCGCCAGAAGCTTCTTAAGTAAAAAGAATTAACTGAAATAAAGAAGATGTCAAGTCCTGCCCTGGCTGGTGTAGCGCAGTGGATTGAGTGCGGGCTGGGAACCAGAGGGTCCCGGTTCGATTCCCAATCAGGGCACATGCCTGGGTTGCGGGCCAGGTCCCCATGAGGGCCATGTGAGAGGCAACCATACATTGCTGTTTCTCTCCCTCTCTGTCTCCCTCCCTTCCCCTCTCTCTAAAATAAATAAATAAAATCTTTAAAAAAAAAAAAAAAGAAGATGTCAAGTCCTGAACTCCAATTACCTTTGCCACAGATTCACTATATCACTTTCCCTTATGGTTTAGTTGAAATTGTGAAAGATTAAAGGTACTAAAGAAATCAGCCAGTATCCTTCTCATCCCAATACCACTGCCCCCCTTCTAATGCCTGGCTTAAAACTGATACATAAGCTAGTATCACAAAGACTTCTCCCACCTACACTGTGAATAATAATAGCTCTCATACTCTGCAGTTTACAGGTATTTTCTCATTGAAACTGTCCCAAGAGCCTGACAGGTTAAGTTTTAAGATTCCCATTTTACAACTATGAAAACTGAGGCCCTAAGGAAACATAATGACAAAGAACTATGTCAATAGATTTAAAATAGGCCGTGTTAATCCTTTGTTAACATTGTAAATTATTGAGTATTTTAAAGACTGTGTGGATTTAGAACTCCTAATGTTTTTTAATTAGAAAAATTTTAAAAGCATACCTGTTTTTTTCTTGAATTTGCTTTGGGAAACAGGCCCGCTGACAACACAGATGTAAATGAAGAACAGCATAGCTCAGGGAAAGGGTTTGGAATAGATGGCATTTCCAGAACATCAAGATCTTTCTTTCCTCTCCTACACCGAGAGAACATAGGATGTAATTTACATAAAACAGAAGGTAAAATATAATTGCTGTCAGAATTAAAAAGTTAAAGCCAACATGCACCACTCTGTGACAACAGTCTGTGAAGTACTTTTCTGTGGGTTAAAATAAAATATGTTAATTGCTACAAATCAATCATCTATAGTATCTGATCCTTGGGGTGAGGGGAGGGAGCTTTTAAAAAACCACCAGGCATGGAAATCCCACTTCCAGTACTTTGATAATTTTCCTGAAGCTGAAATACATACTATATATTTATTGATGCAAAAATCACCCTGAGGAGTTAGACATTGCAATGCACCCATTAAAGTCTACTAAAATGTAGTGAATTCATCCCTATGCTATCCTACTAATCATTTTTGCAAGTTATGGGCTAATAATTATAGCTGTGGTTCATCTCACTTCAAATTTCATTCACAATGTTGCCCAGACACAGTGTGTTGATTTTTCAAGTACTTTTAGATACTAAATCACAAGGCAGTGTTTTTGAGGAGGTAAGTGAATAGAACTTGCTAGTATAAGGGTACTCTTGTCCACTGAAAGTAGTTTTAACTTTAGCGAAGTTGAAGCACTTTTAAAATCTGAAAAAAAAAGTACCAATTAAATGTATGAATGTAAAGGACTAGAGATTTTTGTATCGTTGCAGCCTTTTTTCCCCTAAAGAATGTGCAAAATTGTGAACTCTACAGGCACTTAGTGCTGAATGCTATGGAGATTGGGAAACCTTTTCAAGCCTCAGTTCTTTGCTGCTGAACAGCAAGACTGCTCAAATTTCAATCCGTGCTTTGCTTTTCCAGGCTCCCTGTAAGACTCTATGTAGGAGGTAAACTCATTTACTCTACGATTTTTTAAATCTATAAAATTTCACAAAGGTCTGTTTGTTTTTAAATGCAGGGCCACAAAGAATGAAGGGAGATGGGTGGTCAGCCTGAAGCTCGGCCTCCTAGTTCACACAGATGGGCAGAGGCGAGAAAGAGACCGGGAGCTCTCAAAGAAACGGCGATGCTATTTATAAGGCTCTGCGAGATCGCAGTGTCCTGCTGATCCGGTAGACACCAGCTCAAAGGGAATTGTCTTCAGAGACTTTCACAAACTTGGCCCAGCTATGGGCACATGGCTCACCCCCTAGGACCGCCTCCTCGCCCCCTCGCCGGCTGCCAACCCAGGACACTCCCCCGCGCCCCCGGAGGGCTGCCTACCTGTCTGCAGCACAGCCGCGGGTCCCGTCCGGAGGGGGCAGGAGCGCTCGCGCGTGCAGCCAGGGGGCTGACGCCAGGTCGCGGGCGTCGCCCCTCCCCTGAGCCGCGCCGCACACCTGGGCGGCCAGCCGCGAGTCCCGGGCTGCCGCCCTGCCCGCCGGGCTCTGCCCACCTTGAAGGGAAGTGGTCATTGTGGCCCGTCGGGGGACTCAGGAGTCATGGGAGACCCAGCGCCCAGGAGAAGGTGGCTGGGTGGCGGGAGGCGAGCTGCCCGAGCGCGCTGCAGGTGCGGTGGCCTCGCTGCCTGCGCTCCGGGCCCCGGCGGCTCAGACGCTCAGCCGAGCAGTCGGCGAGGCGGCGGGGGAGGGGAGGGGGCGGAGGAGGAGGGTGGGGAGAGGGGAGGAGCGGCCGGTGGGTGGGGGCCGCGGGGGGCGGGCGGTGGGGCGACGCGCTGAGGGGGCGGGGAGGGCGCCCAGTGCCCGCAGGCTCCTCGGCGGCCGGAGCGCTCGGGGGCGCTGGTGTCTGTACCGCTCTTGCAGCGCCTGGGCTTCGGCTGCCGGCGCCCAAGGCCCGGGTCGCCGCCTCCCCAGGTGGGCGCTGGAGCGCGAGGCTGAGCCCAGGGTCCCGGCGGGCCCCCCGCGCCTCTTAGGCGGGGACCTAGCGGAACCCACGATCCCGCCGGGCTTGCCTGGCGGACCGCAGGCGGGGCAGGGGTCTGGGCATCGCTGACCCCTACATCGTGCCATTCTGGATGCTCTGCAATCTGAGATCACCTAAACTGTGGCTGGGCCGCCATGACAGGCCCCACGGTGCCAGGAGGCCGGGGACCATGGGGCTAGGTTTGCCCCAGCCCTTACCCCACGTGGCTCTTCCTCTTTCCACCCCGCTGCCCAAGATAGGGGTGGCGGAATTGGAGAGCCAGGGCCTGGGAGCGGGATGGATGGGGTGGGGGCGTGGAGGAGGCAATAAGTGCAATCGGTAAGGAAAACTATTGAGGTGTTTGAGAATTCTTAGTAAGGCATGAGTAAATCTGAAGATGTCTTAGGAATTAGATAAAAGATTGATTTTCATATAATAAGAACACCCTTGTCCTATCCCCCCTCACACCAGCCTCATAAATTAGATGTTACCCCATTTTACAGATAAGGAAATAGGAGCCCAAAGCCATGGAGTACCTCGCACAAGATAGGACTAAGTAATTTGTGTAGTCAAGCTTCCAACCCAGAAGATTCCATATCAAAATCTAGGCTTATAGAAATGGTGATTACGTTATGCTAACCCTCTGAGATGCAGCAGCCCTATTCTGAAGTTTTGGGTGATATCCTGTTTTTGCTCTTCCGGTAAGAGCCCCCATCCCAGTGTGCTGCTGAGGGTTTCCAACTGTTTTTTTATACACTCTCTATTCGTTGACCAAATTAAGTAACATCTCTCCCTGGCATCTATTTCACCAGGTTTTCTTAACCTCTACAACCTCTGGCCAGGGAAAGGCAAACACACTGCCTCCTGAGGAAACTGCAAACCTCCCTCCTCCACATCCATGCATTCCTCCCCACCCCACCCACACACACACGCACACGCCCCACACACGCACACAGCCCATGGCACCAACCACTGCTGACACCCAGGGGTCGCTAACACCCAGCCTTTGAGGAAACTACAGGAAACTCCATGGAGACAGAAGTTCTATGTTTTCCTGATGTCAAAATTAACACCCAGTAAAGAGCAGTACTGGCTTGGGTCACACGATGAGCGTGGTCTGGAGGATGCTTTATACATTGCAAGGGCCAAGACAGAACAAAACGGTAGGTCTCCTGAGCGGTAACATTAATAATAACATAATGATAGATAACGGGTGTTGATGCTGTGTGCCAGGCAAAGACCTCACTCGAGTCCAATTCTCTACATGATGGTGTGAATTCTATGTGTGGGTTTTAAAAGAGTTTAATGTAAAAGCATACAGATATATTGAAGTCATTCCAGCAAAATAAAAGTTATGTAATGAAGAATACTTGAACACGAAAGACGTAAAGAAACTTTCACCATCATCATTATCCCTATTTTCACCCAAAACTCTTGCACGCAGCCATTTCTCCTCTCTAGAAATGATACTGTTGGAGCACTCAAACAAGACAAATGAACAATAGCTGAAATTTGTTTCCTCCCTACTCTCAACTCCCCCTCCTCCTCCCCCCACACAGGGCTGCCTGACCTTTTTTGTTAGAGAGGAGGATAGCTGAAAGCTGCATATCTTTGGAATCACTTGAAATACTTTTTCCCAGTAGTGTATCCTGCTCCACTTCCCAGCATAAGTTTTTAACCTCAAGAAAGAGTATTCATTGGCTGGAATGAGATCTCAGTTGTGTTTCCCCTCTCCAGACATTTTCTCATTTAGTAAAAATCCAGAGAATATCACATTTACAGGCTTTATGCTCCACCTCTAATCCCCATGGGTAAAAATTATAATACCTGCAGTCATCAGAGGCCGAAAAGAAAAGAACAAGTCTTTGAGGCATGAGAACCTAAATATTTTTGTCTTGTAGATTAGCATTAAATATTTAATTTACTCCCGGATACCTTGAAGATCTGTACCAAGAATTATGAGAATTAGATCATTCACATTTTTGATGCAAGCCAACAGAAGGACTGGTTTTTGAAGTTTTACAAAAAGAAACGATTCTAAATAAAGCACTATGCAATATCAAAGGTGCAGAATACTATAGACCTAGTATGGCTGAAGAGAATGAGACATTTTTCTATCAAAGAGGAAGTTTAAAAAGGAGATTTTCCTTTCCAAAACTGACAGAGATTGCTGAAACTATAATAAGGCAGATGTCTTGGTACCCAACAGCAGGTTCTCCCGGGGTGGCTGCTCTTCCTTTTACCTTGAACCTCTAAAATTGCAAAGGAAGCACTTGTCTCCTGGTCCTCCCCTTTCTACCCTTTGCACCTCCCTTTTTCTGTCTCTCCCTAGGGTTCCTAGCCTGTCCGCCCTTCGAGGAAAACATGTTCTCCTTGCTTTACTCTCTTTTTCTTATCAAATCAGATTTCTTAACTCTTTATAATTGGGAAGGATAATATACATTGAGAAAAGAAGTTCACTAACAAAATTGCATGATGACTTACCCCAAGGCAAACACTGATGTCAAGTCACGAAACGCATTACCGTCAGTCCTCCAACAGCCCCTCCCACCAACCTGGATTTTCATAATAATCAACCCATAGTTTAACCATAAATATCTATCCCTAAGCATGATAGAGTCAGATGTCTAATGTTGACCTTTATATATTTAAATGGAATTGTACATACGGAATGACCCTTTCATGCTTGACTTGGTCCTTTACCATATTATTTGATATTCTTCCATGCTTTTATAAGTAGCTGTAGTTCGTTTCATTTTTCTATTGTGTGTAGATACCACAATTTATCCATTCCACTATGGATAAACATCTGGGATTTTTCCACCTTTTGACTATTACTAATCTGCTACCATGAACATTTTGTATACTTACTTCTCTTGGTGCACAAGTGCATGCATTTCCAGATGGTACATATGCAGGAGTGGCCTTGTGAGGTCATGATGTGTATATATTCAGCTTTAGTGGATGATGCCAGGTTCTTAAATTAATTATACCAACTTCCACCACCACCAGCAATGCATAAGTTTTCCCAAGTTTTCACATCCTTAACAATTAGAATATTATTAGGATTTTCACAATAGACATTCTAGTGAGTGCATAGAAGTGTCTCATGGTAGAATTTGACTTTATGACTAATGAGATTGAGCACTTTTTCACATGATTATCTGCCATTTGAGAAGTACCAGCTCAAGTCTCCTGGCCATTTTTATGATGAGTTGCCTATTGTTTTATTTTTTTTAATTCTTTTATAGGAGTTCTTTTTATATTCCAGTTACCAGCAATTTATTATATTTTGTAAGTGTATTCTTCCATTCTGTGTCTTCCAAAAGATATCTTTTGGTAAACAGAAGTTTTTAAGTATAATATAAGCACATTTATCTCTTTATAATTCTTTTTTATCCTGCTTAGAATTTTTTCCTAAGTATCCCAGAAATTTATTTTGCCTTTCACATTTAAATCTGTGATCCACCCTAGACTGATTTTTTTTTTTTTTAATGGTATGAAGGTGGAAAGGTATAGAGGTTCTTCTGGTTTTTTGGATACAAATAGGTAATTGTCACAGCCCCCTTCACTGAAAGATTGTCCTTCTCTCACAACTTTGCAATGCTTCTTTTGTCATAATTTAATTGTCTATCAGTGAGTGTTTTTCTGGGCTCTCTCCTCTATTCTGTTGGTTTATTTACCAATATTTATGCCAATATTACTTTGCCTTAATGACTATGATTTATAAAAAGTCATAATATTCAGTAGAACAAGGCTTTTCATTTTGTTCTTTTTCAATGTATTAATTGTAGAATTAGCTTCCCAAGTTCTACAAAGACCAGCTTTTGATTAGATTTTGATAAGATTACATTAGTTTTTTATTAGATTACATTTGATTAGATTACATTAGATCAGTTTGGAGAGAAATAGTATTTTTTTTAAATAACATTCCCAATACATGGAATTGTTATAGCTTTCCATTTGGTGATACAGTAAACCCTTGAACAACATAGGTTTGAACTGCATGTCTTTTTTTTTAATCAACAATTTGAAAAATCCCCCAGAAGAACTGTGGAGTTTATAACAGATGATTGTAAACTTAGAGTAAGGATAAATATAGTACAGTATTTGTATAGTAAATGTATTTTCTCTTCCTCATGATTTTTTTTCTTTTAGTTTTAAGCTTAAGGGGTTTTTTTAAATCATTTTTTAAAGATTTTATTTACTTATTTTTAGAGAAACGAGAAGGGAGAGAGAAAGAGAGGGGGAATAACATCAATGCGTGGTTGCCTCTGGAGTGCCCCCTACTGGGGACCTGGCCCACAACCCAGGCATGTGCCCTGACTGGGAATTGAACCCTTTGCTTTGCAGGCTGGTGCTCAATCCACTGAGCCACACCAGCCTGGGCTAAATCATTTTCTATTGTTAATCTATTACTGATTGTCTTAATATCATCTTCTTTTCTCTAGTTTACTTTATTGTAAGAGTACACTATGTAATATATATTTTTTTACAAAATATGTGTTTATCCACTGTTTGTGGTGTTGATAAGGCTTCCAGTCAACAGTAGGTTATTAGTAGTTAACTTTTGGGGAAGTCAAAAATTATACATGGATTTTCACAGGGTCAATTGGATCTTTAATTTGTTGCAATCACGTTTTGTGGTTTTCTGAATAGATAGATACTTTGCATATATATTGTTAGAGAAGTTCTTAGATATTTGACTTTTATACTATTTTGGATACCTTTTTAAAATTTGATTTTCTATCATTTGTTGTAATGACAAAAACAACTGATTTCTATGTATTGATCTTTTTACCTACATTATAACTTTCACACTCCAACTCTAAAAATTGAACTGAAAACATTTTTAGGTTTTCTATGTATACAACCTATTATCTATAATTGTTGACAGGTTTTTTTGTCTTTCTTATTTTTATATCTTTTATGTATTTATCTAGCCCTACTATACCGCTTAGAAATTTAAGTACAGTGTTGAATATGAGTGTTGCTACCACAGATTCTAGTCTTATTCCTGATCTCAAAGGGATAGATATTAAATATCATATCATCAGACCTTTACAGATATCCTTTATCCAACAAGGGAGGGAGGTTTCCTTATATTCGTTGTTCACTAAGAATTTTTATCATGAGTAGATGTTGAATATTATTAAACAGCCTTTCTGATCATATGGTTTTCATATGGTTGATCATATGGTTTTCTTCATGCTATTAAAGTAATGAAGTATGTGGGTTTTTTAATGGTAAATTAAACTTACATTATTAGAATAAACACTACTCATTTTTTACATATTTTTGATGCTTGCTGGTATTTTGTTTATAATTTTAATACTTATGTTCATGAATGAGATTGGCCTGGAATTTTCCTTTCTCATAATATTTTTATGAGGTATTGATATATGGTTATGAATGTCTCATTTGAGGTGGAGAGTGTTCCTCTTTTTTCTTTAAATAAAGAATATACATAACATTGATGTTATTTGTTCTCTAATAGCTAATTCAACTCACTTATAGAGCCATAAAAGTTTTTAATAAATGACTTAATCTTAAATAGTTTAAGAGGACTAATCTGAATTCTTATTTCTCCTAGTGTCCATTTTGACAAGTAGTATTTTTTAGAAAATGTATCTCATTGAAAATGGTAAATGTTTAAACAGAAAATTATTCATATTTTTCTGTTAACGTTTTAATACCCAAAAGATTTATTGTGCTGCCCTTGCATCTAACATTGGATATTTGTGCATCTCTCTTTTTTCCCTGATTATACTCACCCAAATTTATCAATTTTGAAGTTTTTCATGAATGACCCTATTGTCTGTGTGTGTTTTATCTTGTTTATTTCTATTCTTATGTTTTCAGTTTTCCTCCTTCTACTTTTGGTGCTGTCCTTTTTTTTTTCTTTCTCTAAATTTTGACATGGATGCTGATAGCTCATGAATATTTAGTTCTTTGTATTTTATAATGTTTATGTTTAAAGACATAGATTTCCTTCCATGTTTGATCTTAGCCATACCCTCAAGCTTTATTTAATAAGTTGTATTTGCATTATTACTCAATTCAAACTACTTTATATTTTCCATTGAGATACAGATTTTTGTCTTTTTTTTTGTTCTTTTTTTAAAGTATGTGTTTTAATTACCTTGTTGTCACAGAATATACTCTATGTGATTTCAGTCTTTGAAAACTTTTTTTTTAAGATTTTATTTATTTTTAGACAGAAGTGAAGGGAGAGAGAAAGGGAGAGAAACAACAATGTGTGGTTGCCTCTCACATGGCCCCCACTGGGGACCTGGCCTGCAACCCAGGCATGTGCCCTGACTGGGAATCAAACCGGCGACCCTTTGGTTCGCAGCCCGAGCTCAATCCACTGAGCTACACCAGCCAGGGCCAGTCTTTGACATTTGTTGAACCTAGCTTTATGGCCCAGCATATGGTCAATATTTATATTATGTGTGTTGAAAAGAAGGCATTTTCTGCAGGTGTTACATTCAATGTTATATATACATAATGTGGCAATGGTATCAAATCTGTCAACCACATTGTTTAAATTTTCTGTATTTGCACTGAGTTTTTTAATTTGTTTATTGTATTATTTTCTAAGAGATGTTATATTACAATCTCCCATTATGATTGTAGAATTTTAAATTTATATTTATTCTATATTTTAATTTTGCTTTATATATTTTAAAGCTATACTTTCAGAGGTTAATTTTAGTAATTATTTTACAAATTTAGAATTATTAAGTCTTCTTAATAAATTGAAGTATTTAACATTTTAAGGTGTCCTCCTTTATCTCTAGTAACTTTTCTGCCTTCAAGTCTTTGTCTGAAATTAAGAAACTTGAGCTGATGCTTTATGGTACAGCTTTTCTGCATCCTTTCACTGCCATTATTTTTTACTTCCATGTTTTAGAGGTTTCTTTTGTAAATGACACATGATTAGAGGGCTTTTTCTCATTTGGTTTTTATCCTAGCATACAATTATTGCTTTTAAATGAAGCACTTACACATTTTGAGTTAAATCTCTATCCCATTAAGTGCTATCTCTTTGTGTAACCATTTCTGTGTTACTCCCACCCTTGCCCCTTTTAATCTTCTTTTGTATTACACCATCCTCCCTGCTCTGCTTACCCATTTGCTCCATCAGATCCGCTTTCTATCCTTCTCCACCCTGCCCCTGGCCCAAGGAAGGTCAACTTTATGAATGACATCAAAGTGCTGCCTTGTTGTCTGATTTCTAGTTGATTTTGTTCAATGGGAGACACAGCAGAAGAAACTAAACAGTGGGAAGAATGTGACGTTAAGATATTTACTTTTCTTTTTCCCCTAACTTCGAGGTCGCATGGCTTCTGCCCTGCAGTGCCATCCACTGCATGTGTAGGTGTTACTTGACCCTCTTCTTGTCATGCTTTGAGAATTTAAGGCTCAGGAACAACACAAATGCTGAGACTCCGGCTACTGCTGTTGACGTGAGTGACTGACTGTGCTTTGTCTCTGATCCAGGACGGTTGTGTCTTATGCCAGCCTCCTTGGAACTACAACAGGATACTTTGTCAGCTTGTAAATTGAGTAAAATCTCAGACCCATCACAGTTCTTGAGACACTGGAGTTCTGCGTCATTTCCTGTTGTTGCATTTTGTTTTGTTTTGTTTAAATCTTCTCACATCTTGATAAAGAGCTCCTTTATTAAACTCTTTTCAAATTACCGAGCTTGAGTGTGCCACCTGTTTCCTGCTTACTTAACATAGAAGGACATTTTAACATAAGACATTTTACTGTTCTTTTACTGATTATATCAGATCACAACATATATCCTTTAAAAAATATATTTTATTGATTATACTATTCGACTTGTCCCAACTTTCCCCCTTTGCTCCTCTCCATCTGGTACCCGCCATTCCCTCTAGCAGTCCCCCCTTAGTTCCATGTCCAGGGATCCTGTATACAAGTTCATTCACTACTCCATTTCATATACTGTCCTTAACATTCCCCTGTCTATTTTGTGCCTACCAATTTGTACTTCTTAATCCCAGCACCTTTTCCCCCATTCCCCCCTCCCCCTTCTGAACTGATGTCTCTCCAAATGCTCTCCATATCTGTGATTCTGTTTTTGTTCTGCTTGTTTGCCTAGTTTGTTTTTTTAGATTCAATTGTTGATAGTTGTGAATTTATTGCCATTTTAATGTTCATAGTGTTGATCTTCTGCTTTTTCTTAAATTTAAGTCCCTTTAACATTTCATAAAATAATGACTTGGTGATGATGAACTTCTTTAGCTTTACCTTGTCTAGGAAGCACTTTATCTGCCCTTCCATTCTAAATGATAGCTTTGCTGGATAGACTAATCTAGGTTGTAAGTCCTTGCTTTTCATCACTTTCAATACTTCTTGCCAGTTCCTTCTAGCCTGCAAAGTTTCTTTTGAGAAATCAGCTGCCAGTATTTTGGGGACTCCTTCATAAGTAACTATTTGCTTTTTTTCTTGCTGCTTTTAAGATTCTCTATCTTTAACCTTTGGTATTTTAATTATGATGTGTCTTGGTGTGGTCCTCTTTGTGTTTGTCTTGTTTAGGACTCTCTGTGCTTCCTGGACTTGTATGTGTATTTCCTTTACCAGATTAAGGAAGTGTTCTTTCATTTTTGCCAGTGGGTTTTCAGTTTCTTGCTCTTTCTCTTATTCTCTGGCACCCCTTATGATTTGATGTTGGAACATTTATAGTTGTCCCAGAGACTCTGTTGTCTATTCTGGTTTTTTTTTGGATTCTTTTTTCTTCTTGCTGTTCTGATTGAATGTTTTTTCTTCCTTATGTTCCAAATCATTGATTTCATTCTTGGCTTATCCAGTCCACTATTGGTTCCCTATAAATTAATTTTTTATTTCATTTAGTATAACCTTCATTTCTGTCTGGGTCTGTTTGATGTTGTTGAAGTACCCACTGAGTTCCTTGACCATCCTATTAACCAGTGTTTGGAACTCTGCATCTGATAGATTGCTTATCTCCATTTTGTTTACTACTTTTTCTGGAGTTTTGTTTTGTTCTTTCACTTGGGCCATATTTCTTTGTCTCCTCATTTTGGCAGCCTCCCTGTGTTTGTTTCAGTGTATTAGGTAGAGCTGCTTTGACTCTGTCTTAATAGCCTGGCCTACTGTAGTAAAGACCACTGGTAAGATAGGTGCGGTAGTGCCTCAGGTAATCAGCAGGGTGGGACACCCTGTGTTGCTGCCCTGTGGCTCTGTGTGGAGAAGCGCTCAGAGAGGACACAATGCCGCTCCCTGGCCTCTGGAGTTTTGTCAGGGAAGAAGCTGTCTCCTGGCATTCACCCTGATGCCGCCACTTCAATTTCTCCTGGTATGCCACTGGTGTCCCTCCAGCTGTTGGCCTGGTGCTGAAGCCCAGAGGGAGCGAGTCTGTATAAATCCTAGTCTGTTGTGGACCTGTAATAGGAGACTCCTGAGAATCCCAGTTTCTTCTGCAGCCCAACCCCCACTGGTTTTTATAGCCAAAAGTCATGAGGGCTTACCTTCCTGGAGCTGGAACCCTGGGCTGGGTGGTCTGGTATGGGACTGGGGTCCCTCACTCTCGAGGTATCCCTCCTGATTTTTGTCCACCACATGTAGGTGTGGGATTGCCTGTTCCACATCTCCATGCCTCTCTATGCGTTTCCACATCTCCGCCCCTCCTACCTGTCTGGACGAACGTGATGTCTTGAGTTCCTTAGTTGTCGGACTTCCATACAGCTCGATTTTCTGACGATTCTGGCTGATACTTGTTTTGTAGTCTAGTTGTATTTTTGATGTCATTGTGTGAGGAGGATAACCATGTTTACCTACACCTCTATCTTGACCAGAAATCACAACATATATCCTTAACATAAAAATGTATTTATCATCTTTCCAGACAATGTAAGGACTTTAGAACACTGTTTCTCTATTTACCCTCCTCTCAACTTCTATGCAACCGTTGCATCTATAAATCTCTGCCTGTGTTCATGTGTATTGTATTTCAATAAGTTATCATTAATATTGTTTTACACAATCAATACTCATTTGGTTTTATTAATATATTTACCTTTTTGTTGGTCATCATTCTTTCTGAAGTCTTCAAATTTTAAACTACAAATATATTTTTTCTACTGAGTCTGCTGGCAATTAATTATCTTTTATTTGTGTGAAAATGTCTTTATTTCAACTTTACTTTTCAATGTATAACAACAATATTAAGATATCCACATGCCATGCAATTCACCATTTAAAAAGTACTGTCAATGGCTTTTAGTATATATATATACATTTGTGCAACCAACATTAAAATCAATTTTAAAATATTATCATCACCCTAAACAGAAACCATACCCATTAGCAATCACTCTCTATTTTAACCCAACCCATGCTGCTCTAGGTAACCACAAATCTACTTTCTGTCTTTGTAGATATACTTATTCTGGACATTCCATATAAAAGGAATCATACAATGCATTTTCCTTTAAGACTGCATACATTCACTTGTTTTTAAGGTTCATACATGTTGTAGCATATATTAGTACTTAATTCCTTTTTTATTGAGGAACAATGTTCTATTGTATGTTTATCCTTTTTATTTATTCATTTATCAGTTGATGGACATTTGGATTTTTTCCACTTTCTGGCTATTGTGAATAGTGCCACAATGAACATTTGTGTACAAGTTTTTATGTGGACATATATCTTCATTCCTCATTGAAATTGCAGAGCCATATGGTAACTCTGTTTAATGATTTGAGGAACTACCAGAATATTTTCCAAAGTACTACTGTACTTTCCTACCAGCAATGTATAAAGATTCAAATTTCTGCACATTTTGACTAATGCTTTTTATCTGTCGTTTGATTATAGCCATTCCAGAGGGTTCCTTAAAATCTTATGGTTTTGATTTGCATTTTCCAGATGGCAAGAGATGTTGCACATATTTTCATATGTCTGTGGGCCATTTGTATATCTTCTTTGGAGATATGTCTGTTCAGATCCATTCCCTATTTCTAGTGGGGTCATTTGCCTTTTTATTATTGACTGACAGAGTTTCTTTACATATTCTAGATAAAATCCATTATGAGATTTATGACTAGAATGTAGGTTGTCTTTTCACTTTTTTAATGATATCTTTGAATCACAGTTTTTAATTTTGATAACTTTTTATTTTTTTCTTTTGACACTTATGCTTTTGGTGATACAGCTAAGAAGGCCAAGGTCACAAAGGTATAATACTCCTGTATATTCTTCTAAGAACATTAGACATTTAGCCCTTACATTTAAGTTTATGATACATTTTTGTATATAATATGGGATTAGAGTCCAAGTTTATTATTTCACATGTGTATATCCAGTTATCCCAGCATCATTTACTGAAAAGACTATTTCTTTTTCATTGAATTGTTTTGGCATCCTTATATAAAAGTCAATTGGCCGTAAATATGAAAGTTTATTTCTTGACTTTCAATTCTGTTCCATCGAGATTTTTTTCTTAACGCAAGTACTATGCTATTTTTATTATTGTAAATTTGTAGTAAGTTTTGAAATTGAGAATTGTGAGTACTCTAACTTTGTTCTTCTCTTATAAGACTGTTTAAACTATCTGCATTATTTGAATGTCCTCCTGAATTTTAAAATCAGCACGTCAGTTTCTACAAAGAAGCCAGCTGAGGTTTTAATAGCAATTATATTGAGTCTATAGTTCAATTTGGGGAGTATTGTTTTCTTAAAAATATTGTCTTCTAATCCATGAACATGGGGTATCTTTTCATTCATTTAGGTCTTCTTTAGTTTCTTTCAACAATGTTTTGCAGTTTTCAGATTATAAATGTGATACTATTTTTCTTAAATTTATTACTAAATACATTATTTTTGATGCTAATATAAATGGAATTGTTTTCTTAATTTAATTTTTTGAATTCTTCATTTCTAGTTGATAAAAATAAAATGAATTTTTATATTTTGATCTTGTATTCTCCAACCTTGCCAAATGTATTTATTAGTTCTAATAGTTTTGGGGTTGTAGTTAGTGGATTCCTATTTACAAGATCATGAATCTGCCTTTCAACCCAGCTATCCCACTTCTGGGAATATATCTGAGGGAACCCAAAGCACTAATTTGAAATAACATAAGCACCCCAGTTCATTGCAGCATTATTTAAAATCACCAAGATATGAAGCAGCCCAAATGTTCATCAGTAGATGAGTGGATAAAACAACTATGGGACATTTACACAATGGAATACTACTCAGTCATAAAAAAAGAAGAAGAAAATTTTACCCTTTGTGACAGTATGGATGGACCTGGAAAATATTGTACTAAGAGAAATAAGCCAGTCAGAGAAAGACAAATACCATATGATTTCATTCATATGTGGAATCTAATGACCAAACTGAACTGACAATGAAAATGGGAACTCATAGATGGAGAGCAGCTGACAGCCAGTGGTGGGGGGAGGTTAGGTTAGGAGTAGAAGGATTGAGCAAAAATGAAAATGGACTCATGGACGTGGACAATAGTGTGGCTTTTCATTGATGCCTTTTATCATGTTGAAAAAATTAACTTCTATTCCTAGTTTTTGAGTGTTTTTATTAAAATGAATGATAAGATTTTGTTAAATGTTCTTTTCCACTCACTCTCATATTTAAAGGATACCATATTTTTCAGACTATAAGATGCACCGGACCATAAGACGTACCTAGGTTTTAG